>BPLS01027986.1:0-20417 GCA_019656275.1 Rhododendron kiyosumense
TCACAAAAATCTCACTCAACATCTTTCCAATAATTCCAAACTAAAATTCAATTTATTTTGAAAATCTCCAACATTCTATTAATTTTGCTCTACCTATGAAAATTGGCATCTCCACGTGTAAGACGAGATTGCACATGAGGGAGGATGTTGCATGACTTGATAGACATTATGGAGCCCATTTTATAACAGGTTAAGCTTTTGGAACAACTGATAACTTAACAGATAGGCAAAATGGGTACATAACAATTCCATTGTCCTAATTATTTTACAAAGCCATAGTTAGGCCTTCAACAGAAACTGCATATTTTATTTGGAGATGACAACACCAGGAGACAGAACCTGGTACCGGTACGGTCTCGGCACTAGGGCCCCAGATTTATTTTTCATCTAGTGAAACGAGGAAAGAAGAAATCAGGGGAAATGAAAGAGACTCCTGATGCTGTAGCGTATGCTAATAAATCTTGATTAGGGGAAACAAAAGTAACAAGAAACTTGAACAAGGACGGCAGAGGTTTAGCAGGCACGTTATAGCTTAATTGCAAATCCTTAACAGTATGATCCCTTGAAACTTGTTTCTTCTGGCGAGCGCGTTTGACATGGCCAATGCAGGAAATTCCCGGTATTTGACATAGAAATAGCTGTTAGACTATGATTCAAAACTGTATAGGAACTTAACTATGTACTCAACGAAAATATAATGTGCTTATTTATCCCGTGGTTATTCATTCATGAAACGAGTAAAATGAGACCACCAATACCAAGAGACTAGACACTCAAATTGTAATTGGCACAGGGTACCTTATTCTAGAGTACAACTGGGGATAGGACATGCAAAACAATCAAAAGTGAACGATTCAATTTAATACCAAGACTTCCTTTAAAATCAATTCTGATCCCATGGATAGTCGAAGAAAATTTCAGCAACGGCTAAGATTGCTCGCTACAGAATTCTCTACATTCTGTAGCAAGTGTTGTGCCCCCGGATCCCACTGCATGTGTCCTATTATACTAGCTAGGGTTTATTTTGGTTTCCTATCTATAGTATTTCATTAGTATTATCTATGAAATTCTTTCCTTACCTTAAAAAAAAGTTCTTGAGAGGCTGAGTCCGACTCCTTATATTTACACGTATTTGTTACTCCTTCAATTCAATTTTAACTACTGTGTGTACTACTAATAGATGTGTTAATCTCAGCCGTTTTTGGTTCATTTCACTTAAAAGGTGTACACCCAAGACAATCATTTCACAATGTTAAACACCTCAATCCTGATGTAGATGTTTTACTTTATTTGAGCATTTGGTTGTTCGTTTAGGGTACTCAAAATCCCTGCGCACTGTCCCCAATAAATTTTTTCTATCACTCACTCTCCACTCATTACATTTTAAAACCTCCTTCAAAGCCCAAACCGAACAGGGGAAGAACCCAACAAAATTAATTTCACAAAAAAACATGGATTAAAAAATTCCTCACACCATTTTTTACGACGGTCTAGGAAAATAACAGTAACTGAATTTATTAAGGGACAGAAATAACAACACATATCACGAACAGAACACATTGTGCAACATAACAGAACTGATAATCGCAAACCAAGGCCCGTGATTACACTCCTTAAAGAGAAATTCATCGACCTAAAGTGTTGTGGCGGTTTTGATGGTGTCTGTCTTCTAGGATATAACAATCTGCAGTCACAGAGGTACCGCGCTAGACTTCTTCGTCCAACCGAATCGTAGTCGTACTCCTGTTACTGGAACGGAAAGAACAAAACAGCGGAAAAGGAAGCTCACCTAAATACGCCATCCACTACTTGGGACCATTTTCGAGTACATCATGGTCATGGCGTTGGTAGGGTGTCTACCGACTCTTTTGCCCCTTAGATTAGGATTCTAAAATACTGTAAAATCCTAGGTTGGTAGAAACTAGGACATCATGGCTTGAGTAATAAATGAAGTATGTTTTGGTTGGTGGAACCTCGGACCTGACGAAAAATAAAAGAAGTATCTTCGATTATGGGTGGATCCACCAAAAACCTTTTTCCCCTCTGTTTTGTATTGTTTTCATTTTGAAAGTGGAAACTCGGACCTGACTAGAGTAATAATTGCATTGTCTTCAATCAATGGCTAGTACTTCGGGATCCCAAATCCCTTCCTCCTCCTCCTCCTCCTTTTCTTCGAATCCTGAACTCATCAAAGGTAGATACGACATTTTCTTGAGTTTCAGGGGCTTAGACACCCCCAAAAAGTTCACCGATCACCTCTACCATGCTCTCATGCGGGAGGGGTTCCAAACATTCAGAGACGACGACGAGATAGAGAGGGGTGAGGATATCAAATTTGAGATGCGGAAAGCAATCCGGAATTCCAGGATGTCAATGATCGTGTTATCTGAAAACTACGCTAATTCGATGGCATGCGTATTTGAACTCCAAACGATTCTCAAACTCCGTAAGAAGTCGGATCATTTTGTTTTGCCTGTGTTTTATGAGGTGGAACCTGAGGTGCTCAAGGAGAAGTCAAAGAATCTGGTTTTCGAAAAAAAGGAAGCGACGGTTGAGAGAATGAAAGGATGGAATGCAGCGCTTAAAGAAGTTGCGGGTACGGCTGGGATTGTTTCTCGGAAGGAATCTGATGGGTAATTTTGAGATTAACTCCCTTTTACTATGGTATGCATACACTAGATAGGAGAATTAACCTTGTCTAGCACGGAGTCACCGACAACACAAAAGGGACGTATTCCATTAGATTAACGGACAGGTGAAAAGGCGTGAGCTGGTCAGGATCTCCTATAAGAGGTTTTCCTCTCTCCCAGTCCTAGTTAATAAGCTACTCTAGATCTCCCATATTCTAACGGCCAAACATAAAAGCTTTTTGATTTCTTAGTATATTGTAGTGAATAGTCCAGCCCTTCTGTGATTTTTGTACCATTTATGACTGCTATGTATAACTCTCCCCAAAAAGCTCCACCATTCACATTGAACCCTTAGAAGGCATTTTCATGGTGTGTAAAGCTGTTTAGTTAGAATTGAAGGCCTTTTCCTTTGTAGTTTTCAAAGTTGGGAGTCCAGGGAAAGTGATGCTACTCTAGATCAAATCCTTCAGTTCATAGGTTTCTTTGACACGCGTGACTGTGCAATGGACCTTTTTATTTGTGGCTTTACTTATGTTGATGGCATCTACTTGATTCCTTCTTTTTAGTATACCCTTACTCTTATTGACAATAAACAAAAAAGAAGAATCGAAGAAATAGAGTAAGAAGTTTTGAGTAATCATTTGTTTGGATATCGGCCTGGAAATTTTGATTTTTCCTTTCAAATCTTTTCAGCTCTTATTGTGCTTCATTTTCCAAAGATTGAACTTTTAGGTATGAAGCCAAGTGCATTGAGAAAATTGTTGGTGAACTCAAAAGCAAGCTACCTGGCAAGCAATTGAGGGTTGGCAATCATCTAGTAAGTATGGATATGCGAACCAAGCTTGTTACTTCATGGCTAGAAGATAGGTCAACCGGGGCTGGAACTCTTTTGATATGTGGAATGGGTGGAATAGGGAAGACGACGATTGCTAAATTTGTTTTCAATTCAAACCATGGTAGATATGATGCTGCTTGTTTTCTCCAAAATATCAGGGAAGTTGCCAATGGACACAATGGATTAGTTTGTTTGCAAAGACAACTTCTTTCAGATATTTTAAGGAAGGAAGAGCGCGAAGTAAATGATGTTGATGATGGATGTAGGAGGATGAAGTATATGTTAAGTAACAAAAGAGTTCTTCTTGTCCTTGATGATGTTGATCACACGGACCAACTAGTTGCATTAGCTGGCCAACAAGATTGGTTTTCTCCGGAAAGTAAAATTATCAAAACAACTAGGCTCGACAATCTGATGAATGCTGATGAAATTTATGAAGTGTACAGGCCTGAAAAATTATCCAATGATGAATCACTTGAGCTTTTCAGTTGGCATGCTTCTGGACAAAAATACCCCATTCAAGGTCACATGGACTTGTCAAAAAGGTTTGTGCAACATTGCGATGGGCTTCCTCTAGCTCTTAAAGTATTGGGCTCTTCTGTACGAAGGAAGAACATAGACATAATGGAAAGTGACTTGAAGAAATTGGAAGCAACTTGTAATACAATGCTGGAAAAACTTGAAGTAAGTTACGATTCTCTCAAAGATAACCACGATAAAAATCTATTCCTGGACATAGCTTGTTTCATTGCTGGAAAGAAAAAAAACCATCACAATACTAGAAGGATGTGATTATGTTGCACTTGCTGGAATTCATAATCTCGTCGACAAAAATATCTTAACAATTGAAAATGAGAAGCTACAGTTACTTCAGGACATGGGAAAACAAATTGTTTCCCGTGAATCTGAGAATCCCGAGAAGCGTAGCAGAATTTGGCACCCTAAAGAATCCTTCAACATTTTGCAAGAAAAAATGGTAAGAAACATGTTTTCCCTGTTGATGTGTACTGAATTTGCACATGCTTGCTAGGATCTGACTATAATTTTCTTTCTTTTTAATTTTTTTTCAAGGGCACGGAAAAAATTGAAGGCCTCGTACTTGACATGAAGATGTTGAGAAATTCAAACATGGTTGTCTTTGAAGCAAATACGTTTGAGAAGATGTATAATTTGAGACTACTCAAGCTGAGTGGCATACAACTCTCTAGAACATCTATGGCATTTCCCAAAAGATTACGATGGCTGTATTTGCGTGGTTTTCCTTCAGAATCGTTCCCCAATGATTTTCCTCTGGAGAACTTGGTCGCTCTTGACATACGCTATAGCAACTTGAAACAAGTAATTTGGAAAGGAACTAAGGCAAGATACTCTATTTTGCTTCTCTTTTTAAAATTTTATAAATATTTCGGTTATTGACTTTTGTGAGAAGAGCCCCTTTAAACTTGTTTAGCGTTGTGTTTCTTTTTCAAATAGATTCTTGGAGCGTTGAAAATTTTAAACCTCAGTCACTCCCCGAAACTTGAGAAAACGCCGGATTTCTCGAGAATCCCCAACCTAGAGAAATTGGTTCTCAAAGCTTGTCCAAGCTTGTTCGAGGTCCATGAATCTATCGTAGAACTACAGAGGATAGAGTCATTGAATCTACAAGATTGCAAAAATCTGAGAAAGCTTCCAAGAAATATTAGTATGGTAGAATCTCTTGTAGAAATAGATATTTCTGGCTGCTCAAACCTTATGGGGGCATTAAAGGAGCTTGAGAAGATGAAATCATTGCAAGTGCTCAAAGAAAGTAGAATGGATACTGATCGTTTCCTTACTATGGAGGTTGAATCACAAGCATTTTTTTGGCCTTGGGTTCCAAAACCAAGGGTAAAAATGTCATTGGTCTCTTTACCAAGCTCTTTGGTACGTTTAGATCTTTCTCCTTGCAATCTCACTGATGGTGCATTTCCCAGGGATCTTAGTAACCTCTCCAAGTTACAGCACTTATCACTACTCGGAAATCCAGTTTCTGGCCTACCAAACTTCATTAAAGATCTTACAGGTCTCCAAAATTTGGACTTATCATTTTGTCCAAAGCTCCAGCAGATTCGATTGTCATCGGCCTTTTTACTGACTCTGGTTGTCGGAGAGTGCAATGCATTGGAAGAAATAACTCGTGAGAATGGGACCATTAATAATGTAGTCACCACACATCCTTATTGCAGTAAATTATACTACGTTCAGGACAGGTTCAAGATCTTACCCATCAGAGAAGTTGATGTGGAACTGATCAACAGTATTGGCTTCTTTAACTTGGAATCTATGGCAAATGCTGAGGTTACCATTATGAACTGCCTTTCTTGGGCGATAGACAAGCGTCCCATTCAGGTTCTCTCTCTCTCTCTCTCTCTCTCTCTCTCTCTCTCTCTCTCTCTCTCTCTCATTTAACAGTTCTAACCATGGATTTCATCTTCCCAGATAATGTATTATGATTATGTATTCAACACCTTTTTTCCTGGGAGAAAAGTTCCACATTGGTTTAGCAATAAGAGCGGTGGATCCACCGTATCCTTTACTGCAACCTTATCTCCACATTTCAGTTTTGGAGGCTTGAATCTTTGTGTGGTGTATACACTTTCGGAGGAGAGAGAATTTCAGTTGCCAAATCCTGTACATTTTGAAATCAATAGCAAGGGCAGTGGCATGAAGACCGTCTATAGATCAGCGTTCTGTGGCATTCCGGAAAAAGGTGGAGATATGGTGTGGTTAAGCCATTGTTTCCATCCAGTGTTTACAGAGGGCGATGAAGTGGAAGTTTCGTTCATTATTACTCGTGATGGTGGACAAATTAAGGAGTGCGGAGTCCACCTTTTGTACTTCAAAGACAAGGGAGAAATACTCCAATACGTTAGCACTATACAACGTTCATGGGATCCAAATTTGTCTCCATATCAGCCTGAGTCAGGTGCGAACCTTTTCTGCCCTTGTGCTTGTATCTATCTACTGCTAGTCTGCTACTACTTTGAGAAATCGGAAGGCCCAAAAGTGTTTCCCGCACTTTTCCTTTCGAAAATACCTCTTGAGGACACTTGAAATAACTTTTCAACCCAAATTACAAACAACGCTTGCATCGTTCCCTAAATGACGCTCGAATACCGAAAGTAAGCCTCCGATACATACTGTCCAATTCAAAACGAATTGATCAATCCCAACTCTCATGACTCTCCGAAGTAGTACATACGTTCCCTCACCAACTCCTATCAATTACACTGGCTTCTCCATGATCCCCTTGTGACGGCCAGTAAGCGTGTGTATTCCGTTGCCTTCCGCCCAAAATACGAATTGTACGATTCCACATGGTAAGCATTCCCAAACGTGTTGATCAGAACATAATTTGTGGTAGCGAAAAATTATTGCACTTAAGGTGTTTGATGAATTACTTCTATTGGCATTGAGAATAATCCTAACATGTTCCACACATACGTATTTTCTTTTTGGGAAAATGACAGCTAAAGATGAGTTTTGATAATTAATACCTGTCAAACATATTTTTAGCATTAATAAATGTTATCAAAACACATCCTAGGCCGTCATTTTCCCTTTCTTTTTCCGCTTCTCTAATGGTTAGGAATATGATAGGCTAGGAATGTGATAGTTTCATAAAGAAGCTATTACATCTTGTTATTCAAAACACTAGAAATATCTAACCCACCCGTATTAATACCACAATCATCGAGATAATTTTGTTTACCCTCCTTTAAAGAGGATGAACAAAATTACTCTCACAATCATCTGTTCTGAATCTCTTCCAAAAGACACCAAAATGCAAAAAGATGCAACGTCCACTCTCGCGCCTCCTAAAAGAAGCAACTTTCTGAACCTTTGTGTTCGATATAAACGAAGCAGTAGCTTGGGAAGACATTGGAGATGACAGGCACAAAGCACATGCTGAGCGAAGTTTATACTATTATTTCCAGGATGTATTCTAAACTTGAATAAACACATTAGACCTTGTATTATTTATCTCGTCGTTTATAACTTTTTTGGTCTTTGCCAACTGAACTTATAATTCAAGAATATGAAGTGATTGCAAGAAGTAGAGAAAAACGAAAAAGCATATTGGGAATTCTTAAACTTGCATGTCAACAGCCCAGTTGATGTTAGTACCCTTAAAGCATATTGCATCAAAATGTGTGCACATAAAGCTGGCTTGATTTTGTTCTTAATTATGTTTTTGTTTAAAATTATCGTTTTTTTCCCTCAGCATTTAAATTATTGCTTTGGTGCAGTGACGAGAATAGCATGGAACTTTTTTCCGCATTTACTTTATTTGAACAAAAAGCATAAAAGATTAATAGATTCAAATATGTTATGAGATAATGTATTTGGTAAGTATGACTTTTTCTCCTTGATCAGAGAAAACATCATCAAAGTGCGAGGGACCTTGGGAGCATTTGGAACCAATAACAAAGCACCAACCAAACATTTGCATGAAGAGTTTTGAGACACTACTACAAGCTTCGGTGGCAAAATTGGTATGTATTTTTTACTTGCATATTTAATGGTTATTTTTGGGGTAAAGTTCGCTCTAAGCCTATTGTGATTTAAGGCTTGTGTGGATCGCCTCCTTGTCTTTGAAACTTGACCGCATAACCAGGGACGGAGTCAGGAATTTCACCACGCAGGGGCGAACCTATATACACAGGGGCAAGTCTATAAACTTTCATAGGAATTTTTATTTTTTTACATATAATAGTAGTGTTTCTTTTTCTTCTTGCAAGGGCGACCGCCCCTACTGGTCCCTCCCTGGCTCCATCCCTGCACATAACTTCTTTTTAGTTTCTGGACAATATGTATAGTCACATTTTCTGTTCTAATTAACAGAATATGCATAGTCACATTTCCCTGCATGGAAAGGCCCGACTTGAGTACGAGCGTTGACCACTTTTGCATGTAACGACGATGACCACTTTTGATCATGCTCTGCTGAAATTAGCCCTTCTGTTTGGCCTTTATTACAATATTATCCTTATCAGACTTTGCAGGTTTTCCCTTTGTGTCCTCCTGATGTTTCTGCTTTTTGTTCGAATATGCAAGGGCTTTTATGGTAGGAGACATCTTTCCAATGTGAACACAATCTGCTATTCCATATTTTTTAAATATCGAATTCAAAAATGTCAAAAAAATTTATTTATATTTCCAAAATTAACTTTAAAAATTGTGAAGCTAATTATATGTTTAAATTATTCATATCTTTTAATATAGATTTTCAAAAATATAGAATATGAATTTTTTTTTCAATTAATTTTATTAAATAAAATTTTAAAAATTACAAAAAAATTTATAAATTGAAAGATATTTCCAATTCAAAAATGACACGAATATCAAAACCTATCAAATCAGAAATGGTACTTTTTATTTGTAAAATTAAAAGTTTGGCATGGTTGAATGATCATTGTTTTTTAAAAAGTGGACACTTATTTTCGGACATCCTAAAATGGAAACATGGACACTTAAAATAAGATGGATTTAAGGAAAAGTTAATTTGCCACTTCAACTTTTACAAATGCACTTAAAAGTGTGTTTTTAAAATTGTATGTATTTTTTTTATCAATTTTTATACAATTAAAAATAGAAATATTGTCTAAACAAATAAGGGTTTTTTACCACTAGGTACATAAAATAAAAAGTATTTTTTACCAGATCACCTCCAATTAATGAAACACCAAAACCCTATGAAAGTACCTAAAACCCTGAAAGTATCTAAACCCTAGGGTACTCTATGTAAGTGCCTAAACCCTAGAGTACTCTACGAAAGTGCCTAAATCATTAAAACCCTATGATAGAAAAGTGCACCCTAAAATTCCTATGAAAGTGCCTAAACCTAAACCTAAACCTAAACCTAAACCCTAGAGCTTTAAAAAAAATGCCTAAACTCAAACCCTAGGGTACCCTAAACCCTAGGGTATCCTAAACCCTCCTAAGGCACCCTAAAACCCTAGGGTACCCTAAAATTCTATGATATCTTAAAACCCTAAGGTACCCTAAGATTTTAGGGTACCCTAAGATTTTAGGGTACCCTAAAACCCTAGGGTGTCCTAGGATGACATTTTCATTAATGGTAAATGTATTTTGTAAAAAGTGAACCAAGTGGTAGTTAAGTATTCTATCATACGTTATCCACTCAATCGTATCCACCCACTTCTATCCAGCCATATCAACTACTCCATCCGTCTCAAATTGGATGATAATTTTTGATATCTATGCCAATTTCAATTCCTTATATCTTTTAATACAAATCTCAAAAAATATGCAATATGGATCTTGTTTAATAGTTCTCGATTAGTTCTATTATACAAAGTCTTCAAACTCATGAAAAATATTATAAATTGAAAGATACTACTACGTACTACTTAAATCAAGTCCCTCCTAGCTAATCTCCCTTGTAACATATCCATGAGATAGCAATCTCAACTCATATTTCTTAACCCGCCCAAATTCGCTCACTCATAACCCAACTCAATTCGCCCATATTGTATAATGGGTTAGTATGAGTTCAACCCATGTAAACTCATATTTACATGAGTTTAGATGGGTTGAAAATGGATTCAATATGAGTTGGATTTAAAATACGTACCCACACTCTCATATTTTTCCATTTTCTTCCTAGCTTGTCACCCCATTAGAATACCAATTCAATCGCCCTTCTTCCTGAAAGAACACCCCTCGGTGAGTCTTACACGACCGCCAGTCGGCTGGCACAACACTGTCTGAACACTATTGTTCTGCAGATCATTTTTAAACTTCACTTAATATTCTACTAATCAAGCTTAAATGCCACCAGAAAAGTAATCACCTCACAAAGTAGAAAACGAGCGTAAATTGGTAGAAAGTCTGTTTGATTGGTAGGGCTTACCTTGATAAAGATTATTTGAACCGCTCATATAAAATTAGCTTAATAGAATATCGGTTAGGGCCTTTTCTTAAAATAAACGGCTTTAATCGGATTCCTAACTTTGTGATTTTGAACACAGGGGAGAAAATTATTTTACAAAAAATCAAATTGATCGGATATTGATAGCTAATATTTTGAATTGAAAGATCAAATTTATTGAAGATCGTACCCAGAAAATTTGAGACTCTAAAACAAACAAAGCCAAAACTACCATATATTGAAAGGAGAGGGAATGGAAACCCAACAACAACAACAACAACAAAGGAAACAGAACGGGTTGGGATGGGCTTGACTTGACACATATTTAATCCGACCCGTTTCAACACATTTACTTTTTGACCCATATTTGACCCACGACCCGTTTCAACCTGTTCAGACCCGTTCGTTTGCCACCTCTTTCTTATCACCCGTGTTCTTTATTCACCAAAAACTTTATTCTTCCAACAAACGCCAAACGGGGCCTTAGGGTTTTGCCATTTTGGAGTAGTTATTGGGTCGTTGATTTCGCACTTGGGTTTTGGCTGGTTGTGATAAGGGGATCTAGGGTCCCAATTTGGCAATTGGTTCCAGCTCGCCGTCGTCAAAGGTTGGTTGTTTTGCTCTGGATTTTTCCGATTGGCATCTGTACTATAATTTTGTGTACTTTTGTCAAGTTTTCTTCTTCCAAAGTTTATTAATAGCCCATGCTAAAGTTAATTCTCTGGAGTTATATTCATAGCCTGATATTTGGATGCAGCAATTATATGAAGAAATCGACAACCGAATCACAACTGCAGTCAAACTCAGAAGAATCCCCGAAAACATAAGCTTAAAACACAAAGGATTGTCCCAATGGAATTCATCTTCATATGAAGAAATGGAGAACCGAATCACGACTGCAGTCAAACTCCGAAGAATCCCGAAAACATAAGCTTAAAACACAAAGGATTGTCCCAATGGAATTCATCTTCAACCGGACGAGATCATGACACCATACTTCAAGTAACCTTTTTAATTCACATTGTCTTCACATTCCTATGCAATCACAGTGTTGATAGCTACGGATATTATCGATATGGTGATATGGTTATATCGGTCAATGAACATCCCAACCAGGCTGAAGAAGAAGGAAGATGGGCCTGGATTGGTATGTTCATGGCCGAGCTCTGGTTTGGTTTCTACTGAATCATTTCCCAAACAATGTCCTGGTTATGAGCCTATCCTTAAATGGGTACAACAACACGTTTGAACATGCCAATCCAAACCCAAAATCTATATTGGTTTCTACTGCATAATTTTTGAACAACACTTTTGAACATACGAATCCAACACTTATGAATTAACTAGGTACATCGCAACGTGCAAAGCACGTCCGTCATGCCTGTTGAATCCCGTTGAATTGAACGGTGTTGAATTTTTTTGCAAATATAGGCTGCATAAGTTTGATGTAGGATTTTATATACAAAAGTAGGATTTTGACCATAGTATGTTGAAGCACTTGCAATGGCAACTTTGCCAGATTGTGAAATATATTTCCCAAATTGCTACTAACATACAGTGTGAGGTCGTGTAATGCAGCGGTAAGTAATAAGTGAATCAGTAAATGCACCATTGTGAGTAACTTTAACCGACCTCACACTGTACATGGGAAAAACAAAAAAGAATTCACTTAGACGACATCAAATTCAACTCTGCCAAAAAAAGGATTTATCAGAATATAAGAATTCACAACGGGAAAAACAAAGATGAATTTATCACTTAGTAAATGTGCCAATAGAAGCATGTAATATAGCGAGGAATCTTGCATACACCAAATGAAATTTTCACCATAAACATTTCTAAGTTCCAATATGGAATTTTCATACAGCTACACTTGACTCTCTAGTTGTCTTCTTTTTGAAGGCTTAAACATAGGAATCTTGCATATACCAAATGCTTATAAAACCAACCTCATGTTAAACAAACACATGGATAATGAACTATCCCATTTGAAACAAACTGAGTGTGCACTAAAATAATAATTGTAGGGCAAAAAGCATCCTTTTTTGGAGTCGTAACTTGGCCTTTTTAAGATTTGGATCTCTAATTTAGAGCTACTTCAACTCTTCAAGCCCTGAAGTACCAAATAATAAGATATTGCCAAAATCACCATAGATGTTTTAGGCCTTCGCAGCCATTTTTGAGGGGGTATTATCGTCTTTAGTGACTGTCGACACTTAACAAAAACCATAAGAACCTTGAAGAAGCTAACTGTTCATAATTATAGCAGCCAAGTTACCATAAAGAATATATGTATATAAATAATGCAAGGAACATTGTAAACGAAAATTGATAAACTTGCAAAGATTGGGGACAGAAGGGAATGATACCTCAAACACTTGAGTTGATGTTTCAGCAAAATGTAAGACTACCAATTAGTCAGAAATTATGCATACTCTACGCCTCCAACTCCCTTAATTTGTTGTCCTGCACCTTCGGCTATGACAATAACCATGTGTCTGTTTTCCTTAAGTCTCTTCTCTATGTAGTTAAAAAGTCCGCCTGGTCCTTTGAGATAAAAGGGCGACTCCGGAATCAAGCAACAGTCAACATCTCGGCTGGCCAGAGTACCATACATTGCAATATACCTTGTCATGCCAAAGTCAAATATAAATAGTAGAACCAAGATAATTGTTATGAATTAGCAGAACAGGTCAGCAATGATTTTCCCTTCAATCCAAAGACCAAGAATAGAAGGGAAAAATGCAGAAATACATGATATCATACGCAACACCACCATTTCATCCAGTCATGAAGCAATCTTTGACTCCCACGACGTAGCATTCAAAGCCAACTATCAATTCAGGGATCTTAGGACTAAGGCGCAGAGAGTAAAAATTCAAGAATCAGCCTACTTGGATAAAAGGACTTTACTGTAAACTTACCACTGTAGTGACCCATTAACTTCACAAGGCCAATTCCATTTTCAATACTATCAGATTCAACGTGTGCTGCATGTATGGCACATTGAGCCTCCTCAACGGCAATATCAAAGCCAAAGGCCTTGTCAATTACCTGTAGTAAGCAAACAAAAGTTAAGCAAACAAATTGGCAATGGATTTGATATTCTGTAGCATAATCCATCAGGTTTATGGCTGCCATAAGAAGTACCAGAATGTCTTTATCAATTGTTTTATGGATTCCAGCAACCACAACTTTAAGACCGAGCCTTCTGAATTTGTGCATAACAACAAATAAGAATGCTTAAAAAAATTATGACAAGTAGCTCTACAGTTCACAACTACAATCATGAGACACCTGCTCCTACAAATATAGCACCAACTGTATGCGGCTTGATAGAAAATTAAGAGCAAGTAAAAGAATAAAAGCTATAAGCATCAGTAACGAAAAACACGGGAGAAAATGATTTGATTGGCACATGCAAAGGGTAGTCAGGCCGAAAAAAAGAAAGATCTCACAAACAGCAAATAAATTTTGTTCTGTGAAATCTGTAAACGTACTCACATCACATCATACCCAACTTTATTATGCCCATAAAATGGGATTGCCTATATAAATTCGTACATATCTAAATCAAAGAGAAAGGGAGAGAGGGTATACCGAGTAGTTCCATCAAAGAGGGGAGGCGGTTCAGAAGTAGAATCCAAATGTGGGGGAAGATCTTCTTTCACGTACCTGAAACATTTTTGGAAAGAAAACCCATCAAAATCGTCATACCAAACAACAGTGACAATTGGTCATCACATATCAATAGCAGTATCAATATTAAGAACAATGCACTGGAACCGGCTTTACCCTCAAATTTGAACTAATTTCGGCGGCTCCAACTTTTATGGGCACTTTTTTAATTTTGGAAGGGGTATACTGGAGATCTATCAAATGTAAAGCAAAATAAGGGGGATATGAGATCTATCAAACGGATATAGAAAAATATACCAGATGATGAAGACCTAATTGCGTTCGGATTTCCAATCGTTTTGCGTCACGATCGAGGTCCTGCACATGGATTTGCACTTTACTTCATGGCTTGAAAGCGGCCATGGCAGTGGATTAGTCTTCTTCTCTGGCTAGGAGGCCATCCGTGGCGCTTGGAGATGAAGGGTTTTGGTGAGACGTGCTGGTGAGATGTTTAGTCGTCTGGTTGATGGTGTTGAGATAGAGAGAGAGAGAGAGAGAGAGGAGGAAAAAGAAGAACGGCGCTGGTGTGTACTTCAGTGGGGGAGGAGGAGTAAAGTGGAGGGGAAATTGGACGCTGTGAACCACGTGTAAGGCCAGGCCACATTCTCAATTGCCCCCCAATGAACTCCTAATTACTACGTAAAATGGAAGAGAGCGAATAGACTCAATTGCCCTCGACCTCTAGCTTTGTTGCTGTCCAATTGAAGGCCACAATTGTCCAAATTGGCCAAAATGCCAAGCGAAAATCACCCCAAACCTGTTTTTCTTTAGAAGGGGTAGGAGAAATAATAATGGTTTCTTTTAGACGAGTGGACAACCTTTTTTAATTCAGAGAGGATCATTCTCCAAAACCTAGGAGATGAGTGGGCATGTTATTTTTTGGAAATATATTGATAACAAAATTGCAATTTGCATGACCACTTCTAGGCAGTGATTTGGGTTCACGAGTGATACACAATGATTCTTGTAGCGAGAGCTAGGTAACGGACACGAAACACGATAACATAATACGAACCGGACACGAAATTAGCGGGGTAGGGTTAAACATTTCTGACACGTAACACAAAAATGACACGACTCGAGAACACGAATTCTAAATGGATCAAGTTCGGGTTGAACACGCGAGACACAAAATTGACACGACCAACACGGTTATTAATCTGTCAACCATTAACACAAACATATATATATAATATGGTGTATTTGTAATTTTATATAGAATTGGGCAACGGATACTATAATACGACACGAATCGGACACAAAGTTAACAGGTTAGGGTTAAGCATTTTTGACACGAAACACGAAAATGACACGACTCAAGAAACACAAATTCTAAATGGGTTGGGTTTGGATTGGGTGATTTGTGACATGAACCCAATTAACACGACACGAACACGATCCGACACGACCTGTTACCCAGGTCTAATTGTAGCTGTTGTTTTGAATCTTGTGATGTTATAAACCAATTTTAGGTTTCTTTATAGTTTTGCTTTTATTGATTTATTTCCTATCCTACCTGTTATAATTGCTTCGAACAGAAAAGAAATGTCACTAAGAGAGAACAAAATATGTTAAAAATTCATAATTATGGTACAATATTGGCAACGCTATGGTTGGCCTTGATACTTATTGGCTTAATGTCTAGAATAAATTGAAGTGAGGAAGGCGTAGATGCACTAAAACACCTATGTGTTATCTTTGCATGGGTGATAAGTGGTTCATGGTACATTTAGGGCAAGTCACGTGTGCATTTTGTGTATTTTTCTTCTGGATATGCCTATCACTTGGCACTTGAAATTTAATTAGAAAAAGTGCATTTTGGGGTTCAAGATATTGATATAGTCTCTTTGGTTGCTATTTATGATTGTTGAAGAAGAAGAAGAAGAAGAAGAAGGAGGAGGGAAAGAAGAAGAAGAAATTTAAGCAGCCATTGAAGAAACAGAAAAACAATGTGCTCAAGTGACTGCAGAACGGAAGGAATTGGAGTTAAAATCTAGCCAGTTTAAAGAGTTAGAAGAGAGGTGAGTTTCTTCATGTAAAATTGTTTAGTAAAGTGGCGTCAGTATTTGGCTTTTAGTGAAATGGTAATCCATGCCCCTTGTATAAAATGAGTGTTGATTTCCCACTCCAATCCAAGACTAAAATATATAACCCAATAACCATTCTTCTTGACAAGTTTCCTTAGAATCCAAATCCCACAAATTTAATGATTTATGATTCCTTTTTGTATTTAACTTGTATATGCTTGCCAGAGATGCTGCAGGTGATCAAGTCTCAGAGTTAGCGGAGGAAGTTGACAGCATACCAGTACCAGCTCACAATATGTTAAATCGCAAGCCGCGTCCCTGAATTCTTCACCTAATATGAATTGCCAGCCACTATAGATTCATTACACAATAGGTTGAATTGCAATTAGCGTCTGTGGGAAATTCTTCTTGTGTATTGGACGATTCTCTTGAGAGATCTCAAAATGGAAGTCTCGGATTTGCCCGGACCCAATACTCTATTTGTTGAATTTCTGCTAGTTCTTTTTTTTCTTCTTTCTTTTAGCTGAAGTCTTAGAGGTGTTTAAGAGAACCTCGGGTTTTTTTTTAGAGCCCTTTGTCGTCTTTCATGCTCTTTTCTATTACATGGCGCTCTCTGTCCTATCTTTCGTGTATGAAAAAATTTAAGCAGTCAGGTTTGGAGTGGTCTTCGGAGTATTGAATTACTGTAGTAGTTTATTGACTTGTTCTTGCTAGAGGACCAAAACAAGTGCATGATCAAAAAATAATGCTACGGTGATTTTACTTTATAATCATAGACCCTGCTTATGATTTTTTGTATCAATATATACAACTCATAGGGTATCAAAAAATGAAAAGAATCCTCTCTTGCTCGTTTTGCAGAACTTATGATCAAAATTACATCAAAAATTTACTTCGTGAATACTTTTTCACAGTTTTACTTGAGGGAAATGATTTGGTCATTCCATATATTTTGATAACCACACTTCAATACTTGTGTTCTAATTATATAAATGATTTGTTGATTCCGAAAAATAAAATGTATGACAAATTCAACTCGATCATACGGTTATTATCAATCTTGACTAATTTAACTTTGAGTACTAATACACTTTTATCAAAGTTAATTAAATTATTAAATGAAGGATTAATCAAGTTACACTAATGAAATCTCAGTGGAACTCATCATAGTGCATGCTAAAACGGACCAAAATCTCACACAAGGGATATTTGAGTTGAATCTCATTCTAACTAAGTTATATCTCTGTGCACAGTTTTTACGAGCTTCCATCCACTTATTATTACTCCAATATTTCTATAAAATTCTGGAAGTTCTTGACATTTTATTCATCTTTGATCACTATATATACAGAGTACAAGAGTTTCAAATCCCACAAGTCATGGAATTATGCCAGATTACAGCTAACATGATTACAAAATTTACTATAAATGATATTGACCGTAAGTTGCTAAAGTCACGGGCCGAAATATCTTCAGTCAAGAATATGACTGAATGTGTGCTTTCCTAATAATTTCTCTCTATTCTTTTTCACTCATTATCCCAACTCTCCCTCAAAACCCATATCAAAGAACCTAGTACTTTCCCCCCTTACTTGCCGCTCTACATAACTACACATGAAACATTCACCCGGCAAGTTGCTGCTCGTGCAGTTCTTCGAAAGTGATTGGATTCTTTCTCTTGTTCTTTTAGGGATTGTTTAGAAATTGAGGAAAGAAAGGAAAAGATTGAGAAAGTTGAGAAGGGAATTTTTTTTATTTGTTCTTTTCTGCTTTCCACTGTAAATCAAACAAGAGAGAAGGGAATTTTTTATTTTTTATTTTAAATTTCCTCCTCTTTCCACGGGTTCCAAACACGTACCTTTGACTCAATATCGCATTACTAATATGAAAAGAATCAGAATCTCGTTCAAGTCGCATGCGTTTAGCTAACTCTGCGCCGTCGTTGGTGGATCCGCAAAAAAAAGCGTGATCAGTGCCCACTCGTCGTGCTCAAGGGAGTGGATGGTCCCGTTGAAGTGGAAGTGACACACATCGTAGCTCAACTCCTTCTGCATTTTAATTTCTTCAATCAATGGCTCCTCCGGAATCCCAAAACCCCTCTGCCTCTTCGAATCCCAGAGGTAGATACGAATCATACGATGTTTTCTTGAGCTTCAGGGGCTTAGACACCCGCAAAAAGTTCACCGATCACCTCTACCACGCTCTGAAGCGCGAGGGGTTCCAAACATTCAGAGATGACGACGAGATTGACAGGGGTGATGTTATCAAACCCGAGTTGCAGAAGGCAATCGTGAATTCCAGGACATCGGTGATCATTTTGTCGAAAAACTACGCCAATTCAACGGCGTGCCTGTTTGAACTCCAGACGATTCTCGAGCTTTGCAAGAGGTCGAATCACTTCGTTTTGCCCGTGTTTTACGAGGTGGATCCGTGGGAAATTAAGGAGCAGTCAAAAAATCTGGGTTTTGGGAAAAAAGAAGTGGCGGCTGAGAAGGTGAAGGGATGGATTGCGGCGCTTAAAGAGATAGCGAGTATGGCCGGGATGGTTTCCCAAAATCAATTCGACGGGTAATTGAGAGATTGGTATTTGGTATTTTACTAATTTTTACTAAAATTCTCTCCTTAATTCTCTCTTCTTTACAGTTATATAAAATACCAAAAATTAACTCTGATTGGAACTTGACGATGGAAAGGGTAAGGAAGAGAAAATATAATAAAGAGGAAAAGTGGAGGCAGAATTAAGAAGAAACTGGAAAGAAAATTTCCGAACACACGTTTTCTAGTTGTAATGGATGTTCAATTTTTTATTAGCAAATAAGAAGAAGATCAGGTATAGGTACATGTCTAAATATTGATCCCACTGCGAGATTCTTGTCTCCGTCCCTAGTGGGATTGGTCCTAAGGATTGGGACAAATCCATAGAACTCTCCACTTGTGGACGGTGGAATTGGTTTCTCAAGATTTGGGGCTTGTCCGTATGGGGGCTCTTTGCCCCGGCTTCAATTGAGCCCCACTACTAGACGGGACACTTGATTTGTAAAAAAAAGATGCAAATTGTTGATTGCGCGAGCATATGACTAACAGTTGAGTGATGAAAGCAAAAGATTTGTTTTATGAATTCCTCATAAACTACCACAAGAAGGTTATTTCATACAAAGGAATAATTTGGTTTAGGGTTATTTTGAAGCTGATAGCCAACTATTTATGTTGGTAATGCATTTATTGCGACCCTTATATTTGTTAAAATATCATGTCATAAGAGCAGATAAAGTTAGCACACTCTACCACATGTATATACCCAGAAAAAGTATTCAATGCCCCAAGGGCAAGGACACGTACGTGGTGCTCCAATCTCTCTTTTCACTACACATTTGTGTGGTCTTCACCAAAAAGTGTGTGGAGTTCACACAAATGTGTGGTAAAAAAGGGGGTTGCGGCACCATGTGTCCTTGCCCTAGGGGCACTGAATAATCTCCCGCATGAACAATCTCTGCTGTACATGGTGAAAACTAGTTCCGAACTGCAAACCTACAAGTATTCTTTCTGACGCCAACAGTTAAACCTTCTCCAAAATTACTGGGTTGGTATTGGAAAACCATAACCTATTAATTTGTAATCACCATACTAGTGTTCTTATCCTCAAGTTATCTTTGCTACACTTCATTTCTTCACTACCACCTCACCCTCTTCGTCAATTTTATTGCAACATGCACATCTACTACTAGTGCTTGACTGCCACACCTGCTACCAGTGCCTAAGTATCCACCACATCATTAATCTTGTTGCTAATGTGAGATTTCTGGCTCGATTTTTTGTTATGTAAATTACTAAATTCCGGGTCACAGTCGCCCAGACAGCCCATTTGTGATTTTGACTCCAGAGCTTTCGGTTGTTTCCGTCCAGACAGTGGTTGAGTCCGTCCAAACAGTCGATACGTGGCTTAGCGGATTTTATTCTGTTTTGGACTTCTTAAAGATTGGTTTTGGAGTTTCTTTAGTGGTTTAGACTCTATACAAAGGAAACATAATCTGGCAACAATTCTGATTTTAGTATAAACATAGCATTACTGATCGCTCATTAGGATTTGGACTTCTTGAGTGAATCCCTCTTAAAGGCTGGTAGGGGTCTCATCTGTAGAACCTTGGGGTTCTTTTGAAGATCTACATTTGTATTTCGTTGCCCTTTTATGGTGGGTTCTGTGGCCTTCAGTCATTTCGAAATTCATATGTTTCGAGGATTCTTTCTAGTATGTTTTTTGGTAACATCTTTCCTTCTTCTCTCTACTTTTTATGGTATGTTTTTTGTAGTTTAGGTTTTGAGAGAAATTTTGG
>BPLS01027988.1:0-18562 GCA_019656275.1 Rhododendron kiyosumense
TGCTATTAATAAGGCAGAAAAAAGACAAACAAACACAATTTTTTATATGTTAAAATGCCTTGAAGAGTGTTAAAAGAATATCGAAAATTAATTTGTTTTTCTTTTTTGTATTTTTCTTGCCTTATTAACAACCCAATGAATTGTCAATGGCATAACCAATCATTCTATGTTTGGAAATCAGATACGAGAATTATGCGCTTCCATATTTTTTGTGGTTGGATCATAAGGAAAATTTTGTAATGGTTAAGCGACTAAAAACACCCAAGTACACAATAGCGTAACCAGGACTATGCATCATTGGGGGCATTATAAAAATAAAAACTCTGGAGACAGCTGTAGGTGTGATCAAAATTATTAATCCTTGACCAGAGGAGACTATTTGACTCTCCAATTAGCAGCGGACACGTGGTAGTATAGTCGAGCGGAAAAGAGACTTTGGTCAAATCTTGACCTGAAGGAGGAGGTTTCACCATCCAATTTGGAAAGAACACGTGTATAAAAAATGGAAGGAAGCACCCGCGGGAAACATCCACGGAAGAGGAAGTCCCTGTGGAAGTCAGCCTACTCTACAGAAGCGGGAAAATGAGCTCTAAGACAACCTCGGCAACAGAGAACCATGGGTGAAGTCCCGCGAATCAACAAAGTCTACCGATATGAAGAAAAATCCAATTGAAGGGGTCGCTAGATCTTCACCTGGGCCGCGAGGCAGGGTCCGAGAAGAGCTCTGCAACGAGAGTACTGCGATCGCCACTGGTCACGACCTTGCTCCAGCGGGAAAAAATGAGTTTCTTGTGGTTTGGTGGCTTGGGATGGAGGTTACGTCGCAGGAAATCGAGCTCTCTCGCAGAAAAGAGTCCGCGGGAGGACGAGTTTCTCCAAAACCCAGAGGTATAAGAGGGACACGTATTGGGGTTTCATAGGACCACTGTCCTAGGCCTGACCTAGGCCCAGGTGCCCTATAAATACTCCTGACATTCCTCCTGATTTGACACAGCTGACTTTTCTGAAGAGAGAGTGTGTGAGCACTGAATTTGAGGAAGGAGAACATTCTTTTCCAGAGAAAAGGTGACCTCACTCATTCCGTCTG
The DNA here is from genome assembly GCA_019656275.1 of Rhododendron kiyosumense. Lineage (NCBI taxonomy): Eukaryota > Viridiplantae > Streptophyta > Magnoliopsida > Ericales > Ericaceae > Rhododendron > Rhododendron kiyosumense. The sequence goes on from BPLS01027988.1 coordinate 1,088, forward strand.
GAAAAAGCCAGACATTAGCCACGCGGAAGGAAACAAGGGACACGCTGCCATTATCTCTTCTGTACCTCTTGCTCTTTCCCTCATCCCACAAGATTACTCCTCATTTTCTCTTACTAACCATCGACCAATCGCACCTCTCTAGCTCACACGAGATCTACATGTAAGTGACTCTCCACGGAACCCCAACCTACAATAGCCAATCTCTAACAGTATTCCACCGACCCAAAACTTGATGGTTGTTGGCAACAAATATGTTTATCTCTATCAAATATTGCAACCATCCTTTCACAATAAGTTGTATGTAGAGGTGGCAAATTGAATCCAAAAACATTAAGAAACCCACACCCATTTATTAATTGGGCTAGAATGGGTCCAAACCCGTCATTTATTATTGGGTTTCAATTGAGTTAACTTAAATGCCCAATGGGTCATGAACATTACCCAACAAAAAAATAGAATTACCACATAAATGAAAAAAAACTAAACAAACAATATTACATGAAGCGAACCTTTTTCTTGGTCAAATCGGGAACTGGTGACTTGGTTTGAATGGTTTCGTGTTACGAATTTTAGTTGTAGTACAAGCCGAGTCGAGCCGAGTTTTATAGTGAACTCATACACTAAACGAACCAAAAATTCGAACTCATACTTCGTTTGTTTGTAAACGAGCTGAGTCTAGTTCGAGCTGAGCTTATACAAAACGAGCCGAGGATTCTGAACAACTCGTGTTTATTCTGTATCTTTATCTTCTACAAAGGATGAAGTAATTATTCCTCACCAAAACTCTGAACTGCTAAGTCCAAAAATTCATAAAATTTCAGCAGAATCTTCATTCAGTTTAGTAATTTTAGTATACATGGATAATTTGGTCATTTTAGTATATAGGGGTATTATGGTAATTTTAGTATGCAAGGGTAATTTGGTCACTTAAATGTACAAGGGTGATATGGTCATTTCAGTGTATACGAGTATTTTAGTCAATTTTAATTTTAATTGGGTTAATGGGCGGGTTGAGTTTGATTTTAAATAAATTGGTTGGGTTAGGTATGGGTAATTGGACTCCTAACTAATTGGGTCTAAGTGGGTCAATGACCCATGAAAGACCCAACCCACTTGTAACTTATCCAATTTGACCCAAACCCGCCCATTTGACACCCTTAGTTGTACGTATTGTTTCCCACAAGTAGTCTTTTGTTTCGTTTTTCTTACCCAAGCTGGAAAAAAGAGAATCAGTTTTCCAATATGAAACTCAAAAAAAAAAAAAAAATTGGATTATACAAACGGCACTATTTTTTTTCTTAATATCGAAATCAGACTTGACGAAACCAGAACTCAAAGGCAGCACATTAAAATGAGATACACAATATTAGGCCCACGTTTCCGCTTTTTTTTTTGTGTGTGTGTGTGTGCGTTCATCTATAACTTATTGTTAAAAGTAAAAGGTTTTTTCCCACTCTAAAACTTTTTTCCACATCCGTTACCTCTCCCCTCCATGTCTCTTATACAATCTTTAAGTTATACTCCCTTATTCCTACAAAATATTAAAAGAAGTAGTAGTCTATAACTTTTAACTTAGCTGAAACACGCCCTTATTCCTCATAAAACAATCTGTGACGCCACCAAAGGTCCACTGAAAACAACCCGAGTATTCAGTTACCGAAACAGTTTTAGATGTAAAAGCATTCGCATCCACTGAATACACTATTTTTTACGAGATCTACAAGATGAAAAGTCTAGATTACCTCAATAAATGCACAGGGCCCACAAATGGCAGTGGTGGAAACTCCACAGACCGACGGTATGTTTCTGTCTCCTCCGGACATAACTCACTTTCTTTTAAAAGTCACTGCATCTGACTCTCTATTCTAACTTTATTTTATTAAACTACGTACTCTTTCTTCGTACTTATTATACTTTTCAATCCAAATGCTATTTTTTATTTTCTAGTCGTTATATTTCTTATCGGATCCATTCTAATGGCCTATATATATATATATATATATATATCAACGATCATACTTACATTGACTATATTTTAATTGTCATATTTTTGCAACGCCTACTTTCTAAGAGGTCATATTTGTAATGGCTAGCTATATATTCTAGCGTCTATACATGTAATGGCAATATTTCTACAAACATATTTGTAACGGCTATATTCTCTACCCTAAATTTATAGAGTAAAGACGGCTATTTGTTTTTTAACTTTCTTCCACTACGACCTAGAATTTGTGTGCCTCGCCGGATCAAACGAGACATTATAGCAAAGTTACCATTCATATGTATATCAAAATTTAAATTTTGATTTATAAATAGACAGCCTAGAATGTCCGATGAAGTTGATTTTTTGCGTGAATACGCTATTTTAGTCCGGTGGAGTCGGAAACCGTCGGGCCATGGAGTTCTCACCACTACCATTTGTGGGCCTTATGCGTTTATTGAGGCAATCTTGACCTTTCATCTTTTAAAGCTCGCTACAAATCGTGTATTCACGTAAAAATAATCAGCTTTATTGGGCATTTATATGTATATCAAAATTTGAATTTTCGTTTATAAAACGGATGGCCTAGAATGTTCAATGAAGCTAATCTTTTGCGTGAATATGCTATTTTAGTCCGGAGGAGGCAAAAACTGTCGGGCCGTGGAGTTGCCACCTGTTAGAATTGTGGCTCATGGATCTGTAATTGGGGGTGCGGGGGGCAATGCGATACAGTACGGTACGTACAGGGGTATTTTTGGGATACATACCAAATACCAGATTAGGGTTAGAATAGAGTCGGTATAAATACTCTATGTTGTAAACCCTAATTCATTACTGTGATAACACTACAAGAAAAAACACCATTCCCGACTAAAGGTTTAGTCGGCAATTGTAGGGATTTTAGTCGGCAAAAGCCTTCCCCGGCTAAAAATTTTGGTCGGCACATTAGTCGAGGGAAGAGAGTCGGCAAAGGTTGTTGCCGACTAAAAAAAGTTTAGTCGGTAAATATTGGACCATTTGCCGACTAACTGTTTAGTCGGCGAATGTATTACTATTGGCCGACTAATTAATTAGTCGGGAAATGTGTTACCTAGTTGCCGACTAATAGTTTAGTCGGGGAATGTGTTACTTATTGGCCGACTAATTATTTAGTCAGGAAATGTGTTTTAATTATCACCGACTAACAGTTTAGTCGGCAAATGTCTTTTCGAATCAACTAATTGTGGCCTATTGGCGACTAAACTTTAGTCGGGAAATGTTCTATTCCATTTTTTCATTCAAATTTTTTCTACAAATTTTTTCCATATTATTATTCCCTGTAAATTTCAACCAACAATCATTACATCCACAAAATTGCCAACCTAATGCAATTAATACAAAATAAGAATTCCAAGAAATCAATACAAACTTTCCTAAATAGAGATGTCTACCAAATAGTTAAAAAACTTGTATCCAAATTCCTAAAGTGCAAAATAATAACACATCCACCACGGGGGGGAAAATAAAAAAAATCCATGCTTAGTAACAAAATGTATCCAAACCCCGTGGACCGCAAAATACAAGCACATGTTCCAAGCACGTCCGTAACCAAAAGTCAACTTCGACCTTCATAGTTAGTAACCAACATCCTACGCGATACTCCATTAAAACGCCGTCCCTGTAAAAAACCAAAAAAAAAAAAGAACAATCTATCATTAGTATTTATGAACTAATGTATCCCATTGCACAAAGTATGAACATGGTAAATACTAACTAATTAGAAGCCAGAACAAAAAATTATCTTGACATAATTATGCATACAGAAATAACTATAAGATTAGAGCCACACAACCTACAAAACATATAATGCAGCAGTAAAAAAGAAGTATGTAGTACATGTTGATGGCAGTATGTATAATATATTCGAAGTTCACAAAACATATGCATATTCCATTTGAGCAGAATATGGTGAGGCCGACACCACTCTAGTAATGACATGAACCAAGTGTGCACTTGGTTAGCCAAAAGGTTCATCTGAACTTCACATAGCAGGGGAAGACTACATCTTATTGTAACATAAATGAAACCAAAATGATCCTCTAATGCTTTATCAGTCAGCTTGATGGAAACATAATTTAGACAAAGAATCAATTAACCCATGTGGATGACTTATGAGGCCACCGTGAAACACTAGCAGCTCAAATTGGACAATCTGTATTTGTTTATGAAACTCTTACGAGGCTCACTGGTCAAGTAGCTTTGTTTTTTCCACATTGAATATAACAAGAAACCAATCAATGGACAAACACAACTTGGTTTGCATACTTTATCACAACTAGCTGACCAGCTCGTGCTAGCAAAGTGTCTTATGCCTGGTATTGGGACGATGTGTTTCATGCCTGGTATTTCTTTTGTTTCGAGTAATCGTATTTTAATAATAGAATATGTTTTGTGAGCAGTCTGGATATAGATTGAAGTCATAGTTAAGTTAATTACACAAAAGATAGAGTGCTAGAGTTCCAAAGCAAATGATAGAAACCAAAACATTTGACCTTAGTTTTGGGAAGCAATGGAGCTATAATGGTAGACATGGCTGCAAATCATGCTGTCCATTTCCAACTTCCAGTCCTCATCACAAACCGAATGCAGCAGATCTTTTAAAATTTCCCTGAATATTTTGGAAATGTTTAAGTCTACAACAAACCATAACTTAGCAATTCAGAGTGACTTTGCAAAAATAAGACACCAAAAAAGTTCCTGATTTGTGCACTTAATTTTAACATCTACTCACATCAATATGAATTGTATTAGGCATACATATAGCGGGATTATCAGTCGTCATCATGACCGAATGCGGCCCACTATCTTTTAAAATTTCCCTCAATATTTTGGACATGTCTAAGGCTACAACAATGACAAGGCTGTTGGAATGCGAGTACATCACAACTTAACATAAATATTATAATTGTAGGAATTAATGACAACCATATACAGCCCCTTATGGTTAGGAGATTAGAGCTTGAACCAAATAACAATGACATTAACCGCGTTCCAGGTCAAAACAAGAGTAGACTAACAATAGATTTCCAATTTGAACTGGTGAGGAACCAATTAGCAAAAGGTTAATATGGTTAAGTGAACATGAACAATCCCAGAACAGATTTCTACTTTCCAACTTATCATTCCCTCAAAAAGTATATCCGACTCTTTTTTTTGCTTTATGATCAAGGGATTGGGGTTCCACCCACTCCCACTACTGTACCTCTCAAATAACTCGTGCACTACATATAATCTGCACTCCAAAGAATCTAAGGATCAAGCACACAATCTCACAGGATACATACAAAATGTAGGGTGCACACACTTGCTTATAGTATCATCAAGAACATGTCCATATCCAATACAAAATGATTAAAGTTAAGCTGTAGAAGCGAAGGCCAAAGATTGCTACCCCAGAGTATATCAGGAATATGCACACGACAACAAATAGCAATGCACCTGATAATGGCCATCGAAACATCCATCTCTAAAAGTATTAGAAGCCATTTGCCTCCACAATTGCTGAATGCTAAAACCAATAAGCATAAACTCCATGCCAAATGCGAAAACTTGCTAAAATACAAATTTGAGAACAATAATAACAGTAAACTAATTAGGTAGTGGATAGATTCCATTGAGATTTAAACCAATTGGCATGAGCCCATATCATTGTCCAAGAAACAATACCCTCTAATTGAGCAGAAATGGCACAACCTTAGATGTATGACATGTAAATGTATGGTAGAAAACAGAAATGGCACAACCTTAGAAGCAACGAGCTAGTGCTTGGAAAAGCAAACATTCTATTTTCAAACTATACTGAAGTCCACCCTTTTCTCTTTTCTTCCATCTATTTGAGGAAACACATTTGAATTTTCAGCCAACCAAAAACACATTTGAATTGTCCAATTTAGACGGGAAACGGAGAATTTCACTTATACCTGTGTTATAAGCCATTAAACTGAAATTCCAGTAAGCCAACCAAGAGGTCCAAGACACATCAATGTCTAGAAGCACCAAAGTAACTGAAATGAACAAAAAGATGGATTAGTAAGAATATATCACACAATTAAAACCAATCACGCCAAGAACCAAAAATTAACCTCCCATATCATACATTTTATAAGCTAAACTAATTGGGACTCAGGGTCACTTTAGTGTTACCTGCAAACAAAAGAAAATAATCTAAAGGATTAGAAAATGTGACAACAAGCAACAGGTTAAAGAACTCTCGCCTAATATCCCCATTATCGGCATTCCATGATGCATTTTTTGTTCCATCATGCAAGACCCCATCACAAAAGTTGCTCCTGAGACAGAGACAATTTTGTAGCCATGACACTCAATTATGGAAGAACATATGCCAAGTCTTTACTCTTGCACATAAGTTAAAATAAAGAAATCACAAACCTTTGTGGTTAATTGGGGTCGGCTACACAATATGCAAATAACAGAACATTCTTGTCAGATCATGTTAAGTAATGAGCATTTGGAAATATAATTATTTTATGGGTAACTTTTATAAGAGAACTTTGGAGGCATATATATGTGCATATACCTACCCAACAGAAAAAGAGGAAAACATGAACTACTTCCTTTTCTTTTCCCATAATTTTCTCTTCTTTTTTATTTTTCATTTACAACCCCGAAGTCGAACACAACCCTAATTGCATGTTCTTTAGTAACTTAACTCTGAAAACCCAACAACAGAATTAACCCCAAAAGCCAGAAGAGAATAATTCCAGGATTGATAAAACCTGGTTCATCAAAAGATGAAACTCTAGTTTAACAAAAAAAACAGAGAACACGTCAAACGTATGGGGAAACAAATGGCAAATAAACAGAGGACACAAACCACACAATTATCCACCAATAAAATACAAGAACTCAACTACTTCAACCAATAAAGAAGAAAAATTTAGCTTCACAAAACCCTAGTCTTTCCTGTTCAAAATTCCAACGTCCAAACAAAAACCATTTACGAATTTTTGATAAATTCCGATGGTAAACAATCAGTAAAACAAAGCTTAGTTATTGGGATTTCTTACATGCATACTATAAATTTCTATTCGGCCGAGTATAATATAGATATAGAAATCTTCTTAAGGAAACAACAGATTTCAATATCTCAAGCAATCCACTCCAAGACACAGTCAAATAAACCCTAGACTGTAGAATCATCAAGGTAAAGATGATTTCTCTCACCTGAATGCGAAGAGGACGGAGGCGGAGGGCGGCGTCCGATAAGATTCGGTGGATGAAACTCGATTTCAAGGAGAAAGGCCGCTTGTTTCGATTGATGAAAAGCAAGTATGAGAAGCTTGAGAACTAGGCGGAGGGCGGCGTAAATTAGAACCCATGGCGCAGAGAGAGAGAGAGAGAGAGAGTGTGGGTTTGCAGTAGGCGGCGTGAGCGGAAGTGACGAAGAGAAGAAAGAGGACCTGTACTTTGGGGATGGGGTTTAGATCAGGTGTACACTACACGGTGTCGTTTCACTTGGAAAAAAATACATTGCCGACTAAAACTTAGTCGGGAATTACAAAAATGCCGCCTAGTATTTCCGCGAAAATTTCAATTGCCGCTTAAAAATTTATATTCCCCGACTAAATTTACATTTAGTTTGGTCGGCGCATTTCTGATTTTAGATTTTGGGGAAAATATATTTGGTGGGCTCTAATTGCTGGTTAATAAAATGATATTTTTCATCTAATCAAATGTCGAACAATATACAATTAACTTCATGTTGGTACAAATTAATCTAATTCATATTGTGTACAAGATAGACGGTTCGGATAGCAAAAAAAAAAGACCTCAATGTGGGTTCGGATGATGCACCATAAGACTAGTGCCTCGGAACGCCTTTTACTACGTCCAAAAACATTAAAGTCTTATAACACACCACCCGAGCCTCACTTGAGATTTTTTTGCGTGATCAGAACCATTTATCTTCTCTAATATTATCAATTAGATCATTCTTACTAATATTACAGTTGATCGTTTTCCGTTAGACAATTGATCGAATAAAAAATATTATTTTTCTAATGAATTCACTTCTCGATAAAGGATATTCTACACCTGATCGAGCCGCAAATTTACGCGAATAAATTATTCAACAAGTGCAAGAAAATCAACGATCTTGATCGTCAAGATTGTCTCGCGATCATGTGGCTACTGTAATAACAAGTATAACATAAGAATTAGTTAACTATCAAATACATCAAACATATATATAGTTAAGGTAACTACCAAGTCATTTTTTATAATAATCGATCTGAATCGTTAGGATTTCACGTCTTACTTATTATAGCATTGTGACTAAAATCGGAGATTATTTGGTATTGGCGACCACATTATTGAAAGACATTTAATGCATTCGAAGACGTTTAACTATTATAGTGAACTAATCGAGCCCCGCCTGAGGTATTTTTTCACGATCGAAATCATCTATCTTGGACGTAATATGAATTTAAACATTCATACCAAGAATGAACTTTACCGCATATGGATAGACACTTAATCGGATAACAAAAATCTTTACATTTAAGAATTTCTGTGCCGATAAAGGGGCTTCCTTGGCCTGATCGAGCCAAAATTTCACGAGAATCTTATGATTAAGAAGGAAAAAAAAAATGAGCGGTAGTGATCGAAAAGGTTGCATCGTGATCAATGTCGTTGGAACAAATATTTCCTTTCTTTGAAATTTTTAAAAAGGGGGAAAAGTTGATATTCCATGATTAAATCTAATTAGTTGGGAAATGTATTTGATTTTTTAATTCAGATTAAATGATATTACCCTACTTAAATATAGTTGGTCGGAAAATGTAATTTCGTTTTCTATTTTATTATATTTGAAGAAATGATATTTCTAGACTAAATTTAAATTTAGTAGGCAAAAAAATAAATTACTGACTAAATTTTCTATTTTATTAAATTCGAAAAAATGATATTTCCCGACTAAATTTAAATTTAGTCGGCAAAAAAAGAAATTATCGACTAAATTAATTTCGTCGGAATTAATTTCCTGTTTTATTAAATTCGAAAAATGATATTCCCCGACTAAATTTAAATTTAGTCGGCAAAGAAAGAAATTACCGACTAAATTTGTTTAGTCGGAATTAATTTTCTATTTTATTAAATTCGAAAATATGATATTTCACGACTAAATTTCACTTTAGTCGGCAAAAAATATGTTTTGGCCGACCAAAATAATTTAGTCGGCAAATGTTTTATTTTTTACCGACTACAAATTATTTGGTCGGCGATTTGCTTATATTTTCCGACTAACCGTTGTTTAGTCGGGAAATTTTAGTCGGGAATTGTGTATTTTGTTGTAGTGTAATAAAGAACAACAGCCGCTCTCGCTCCCGTGGACGTACCCGATTTTGGGGAACCACGTATATCTCTGTGTTTATTCTTTACTGTTTATACTCGTAAATCGTGTGCGTGTGTGTCGATCCTAACAAGTGGTATCAGAGCTTCAGGCTGTTTTTAAGATCACACAGAAGAACGATGTCATCGAGTTCGTCTGTTTCGAAGTTCGATGTGATGAAGTTCGATGGAACTTCGAATTTCGGATTGTGGCAACAGCAGGTAAAGGATCTGTTGGTGCAGCAGGGTTTGTACAAGGTTGAAGGCGAAGCCAGAAGCCATGTCAAACGACGATTGGGAAGAACTCCAGATGAAGGCGGTTAGTACGATTCGTCTGTGTCTTGCAGACGAAGTCATGTATCATGTGTTGGGTGATGAATCGCCAGCGTTGGGTGATGAATCGCCGGCTGGGGTCTGGACTAAACTGGAGAGCAGGTATATGTCAAAATCGTTGATGAACAAACTGTTTCTAAAGCAGAAACTGTTTGGGTTGAAGATGGCCGAGGGGGCTGATTTGATTCAGCATATCAACACGTTCAATTAAGTTGTGAGCGACCTGCAACGGATTGACGTAAAATTTGAGGAGGAAAACCAAGCGCTGATGTTATTGTGTTCACTACCGATTTCTCTCGAAACCCTAGTTACAATCTTACTCTGGGGGAAAGAAACCCTAAAACTGGAGGAAGTCACTGCAGCCCTTCTGGCGTATAATCAACGCAAGCAACAAATAGAATCGCTGCAGGGTGAAGGTCTGGTGGTTAAAGGGTACGGGGATCAAGGCATGAAGAAGGAGAGGGGTAAATCAGTTTCGAGGCACGGGAGGTCTCAGTCAAAGAACAGGTCCGAGGGCACGTTTAAGTTCAAGTGTTACTGGTGTCATGAACCAGGGCACATGAAGAAAGACTGTCCACAGAAGGGAAAGGGAACTGACTGGAAGAAGAAGGCAAAAGCAGGGGAGAGGAAAGATGGATCATCAACTTCTGCAAACGTTGTGGAGTAGGAGTCAAATGATGGTGATATGCTTTCGGTCTCAGCCGGTCAGAATGACTTGGCAGATTCATGGATTCTGGATTCAGCATGTTAGTTTCACATATCTCCTAACAAGGATTGGTTCAACACCCACAGGTCAATGAATTGTGGTAATGTTCTTATGGGTAACGATGCATCGTGTAAAGTCATAGGAATAGACACAATAAAGATCAAAATGTTTGATGGTGTTGTGAGAACTTTAGAAGATGTTAGACATGTTCCAGATTTTAGAATGAATTTAATTTCGTTGGGAACCTTAGACTCTAACGGCTGTGGTTATAAAATAGAAGGTGGAGTTATGAGGGTAAGGAAGGGTGCCATGGTAATTATGAAAGGTTCCAAGATTCCTGGAAATATCTACAGCTTGGAAGGGGAGTACAGTTGTAGGTGGAGCTGCTGTCACTACAACAGATGATACTGATGATACCATACTTTGGCATATGCGATTGGGACATATGGGAGAGCATGGGATGTTAGAGCTGCATAAGAGGGATTTGCTGAAAGGGGTTAAATCTTGTAAATTGGATTTTTGCAAGTTTTGTGTTTTGGGGAAACAGTGTAAGGTGCAGTTTAGGAATGCAACTCACAGAACGAAGGGAGTTCTTGACTACGTTCATTCAGATGTTTGAGGGCCAGTGAGGGTAGCTTCGAAAGGAGGATCTCTGTATTTCTTGTCCTTTATCGATAATTTTTTGAGAAAAGTTTGGGTGTACTTCATGAAACACAAGTCTGAAGTCTTTACTAAGTTCAGAGTATGGAAAGCTGAAGTGGAAAACCAAACTGGGAAAAAGACACTACAACAAAAAACACATTCGGTGACATATAAAAATGTCACTAAAAGTCCAAATTTTGTCACCCATTATCTTCGGTGACACAAGAAGAGGTGTCACTGTATCCATGACACTGAAAGTCAAGGGTGACAAAATTGTGTAGTTGTCACGGAATGTTGTCAACAGTGACAAAAATTTGGTGTCACCGAAGACAGATTTTTCGTGACACAGTTGTCACCGAAAGTATCAGTGACAACAATATGGTGTCACGAAAGAGAGATTTTCTGCGACAAACGTTATTATGTCACGGAAAGTAACGATGACAGCACCATTTTGTCACAAAAGAGAGATTTTTCTGTGACAAAAGTTGTCACTAAAAGTACCTATCATGACAACCAATTGTGTGTCACCAATAATCTATCGTAGTGGTAGACACATTAGTGACAATCCCTTGTCACAAAATAAGACTTTAACAGCAATACACACTTCATTTCATATATTGTTTTTACCTGCTTACAAAGTTTCAGATTTTTTTGTATCTTATGATTCAACTTAGCAAAACTTAAATTGCAAAGAAGCAAAATACCATTCAAATCAAATATCCAATAAGTCACCATTCATTATCCAACTTCAAAACATTCATCCTCCAACAATAACCACTTCAAACTTAACAGCATTACAAAAACTACAACACATCCATATCCATGTTGTGTCCAATGACAAAAAGAACTCAAAATAAGTGTTCCATTTAACTACCAAAAAGTCTTCAACTCCATCTTGATTAACTGCCAAAAAACAACTCCATCTCCTTATTTACCTGTACAAAATTGCAAGAAAAAAAAAACAATTACATAACATGTTAAGCCTACGAAAGGTTCTGAAAAAGAAAGAAATTTTGCTCCAAGTTGTTATATGATGAATTATGGCATGACTCATGAGTGACTAAACGAGCTACCCAACCCAGATTTTGATGTCATTCTACATAATATTGATGATATGCAACCTACGTAGCAACAAAACTTCGCCAGAATCAAAGTGTCGATGTTAAAAAAACATGTAAGACATGGACACGCTTCGGACACACTTTAGACACGTGCCCGACACGCTTCTGGTTCATAGCTTTCTAAATGAAGTTCTACTTATAGGATGACCATATTGCCCCCATGCCAAAAGGCAAGTTAACAAAGGAGATCCGAATGAAGCATTGATGATTGATAATGGATTAACAGATTTCACCAAGAAAGCATGTCCAGATAGCTACCATTAAGCACAATTTACACAATATGACAATCGTCGACAGCCCAATTTCAAGCAAACTGCAGTCATCACTATTTGTTCAAAAAGTCATATCACACATACTAGACAATACTCGCCATCTATTTCTGTCACGGGTCAGGAGTTTAAATGGCAACTCATACTTGGGGCATATCCAAATAGCTACAATTGAGTTTAGTGACTAATTTTTGAACAAATTGCACCAATTGAATAACTACAAAAGATTGAGAGTTAATGAAGCGGAAGTTACTTACTGAGAATTAGAGTCTTGTAAGAAGAGGCTATCCCATTTTGTATCAGGTGAGAGAGCTTGACCTTGAATTCAGCTGCAGTGAACTAGAAATGCTTAGAATATAAGAACTCCTATAGTAGTGCAGAAAAAACAATCATACTGAATGAGGAAAATCCGACAATTTTGATTTGATAAGACGCCTAATGAAATATAAAAATCAGGCAATGCATGACGACAACATTTAGTAACTTTTTGCTTCCAATGAGCTAATGTGTAAAACCCACTCTAGCTTCCAAATGCTTTAATATCAATTTCTTGATAATCATTCCCTTCAGTTACGAGCCAAACATCCAGCAACTTTTCCCTTCCTATTGGGAATACTTTGGTTCCATTCATCAGGGAGGAAGATCTGAGGAGAGAAGGAAAGGTAACAAGCACACTGGACTGAACGGCCTTATACCTTGATTGATAATCCCACTAGGCGTAGCTATTGTAATGCTGACATACATAAGGGTCAAAGAAAAAGTATACCTACATCTTTGTATCGTTCCTCGCCAACAGCATTCAGCATTTTCTGCAGAAGATTAAACTCAAGAGTAAACAGTTAGGATGGTATCATTTAAGCCGATAACTTTCAATGCCACATAAGGAAATACAAATTTCATTTATGATTTTGAGACTTTTGGACTACATCCATGATAATCAGTTGCAGAACATATAAAATAACCAATTACTAGCTGCTGAATTCGATTGGAAAGATAACAAAAGACTTAATTGTTTATTTCAATTAAACATCCAGCACAAAGCCCAATTAACTAACATTCATGCTAATGAACCAACCTAGCACCTCTTAAAAAATCTTATTCCTTTCTTTTCTACATAACTCTTCTTCCTTCTGATCCAATTAGAGCAATCATTGGATCACCATCAGCCACACTTTACATATCAACATAATACACAAACTAACTTTAAACATATCGATGCAAAAGATCACCATATGCTAGGATACAAGAAAAAAAAAAATTGAACGAACTTGTCACTCAAATTGTACAAAAAGCTGTCCAACTCCTTGTTTTAATATATTAAACGAAAAAGGTACTAAAAAACTTTTACAAAAATTCATGCCAAGTGACACAAGTAATACCAGCATATGAACAAAATGAAGTTGCAAAACAAGGTTGATCAAAGAATCAGTACAATCTGTAAAAGTGATTGAACAACTCATGTGACTTAATAATGCCATAATCTTCAAATGAGTCAAACTAAAAATCCCTATGATATGTGAATGAACTAAGTAATTCAAGACCAATTAAGCCAATTAGTCCAAGTTTTCTAAGTTTTCTCGCCTGGAAAATCGAAAAAGCTTTTTGGGCAAAAGAACTTTGTGACCATGCAACTTTTTCTGGCTGTATTGCAATTACGGGGTGTGCAATTCACTGGCCCTTTAGGAGAAGCCAACACAATGAGCCTGTAGAGTGGTCTCATGTCTATCTAATTAATCAAGGCCTTAACTTTACCCAAGCAAAAAACCAAATGAATGCTACAAACGCTTGCACTGATCTTGTTACTTGGAATAGTATGTTTAGCACTAAATCAACACTAGCAAAAGATAGTCCCCATACATAGCAAGAACAAAAGCAGAACCAGACAGTAAAATACAAAGAGATAAGCACTTGTGAGTCAGTCATGTTCTTACCTTCCACAAATCTCTCACAGAGACACTGGTAGAGGATTCAAGTCCAAGTGTACCCCATGCAGCTGTAATATTTGCAGCTTTTGAAGGAGATCTTGACCAATTTGTAAAGGATAAATTCTCGTTTTCTTTCTGTACGTAGATCTTCAACCAGTTAAATGAAAACACCATCAGAAATGTACTTAAAAATTCAAAATGAACATTTCTTGAACACAAATGACAAACTGCATCTAGAGCTGCAGTAAAATAGGTATTGGTAATATACTATTATTGGTCAAATTCTCAATACCATACTTGGGCTACTGTAGATTGACTAGGAAATGATTTGAAGTTGGTACTACGGAACATACTGGTATCTTGGATCTAATTCAATGGTGTTAAAAGGGTCAAGATGGAAAGACCTGACGACAACCATCTGTTCCTGCAACATGCACTTTCCTGCCTTGAACACCCAGAGAATCTGCAGAAAAAGATAAAATCCTAGTTAGTATTGCGGTACCCTATATATAAGGTCAGGCATGTGTATCTGTTACTTGAGATGCAAGAGGTATCTTTGAACTAGAAAATGAAAAAAAAGATCTGAACCCTTGAAATTTTGGCCATTTTCACCTCTCTAACAGGAAATGAGAGAGATAGGAATGATGTCTACACTGATTCACAGTAATGACCTCCTCATTGCTTAGTATTTCAAATGCTTCTGCTGTCATGTTTCTTACATCACATCCAATCAAAAGGGGAGCCTGCACATTCAAGCAACGCAATATTAAGTTGATACAGCTAAAAAAGTTCCAAATGTAATGGTAAAGGACAGGATGTGATTGAAGCTAATACATGCATTTTATCATTTTATGCCGTCCCTAAAGCTGGATTGAACCAGTAATTAAGTTGCCGTTCCTTCACAATTGGTAGTAAAATACTTCTGTAACCAATCAACTCCTAGTTAGGATATTTAATAATAAGTTGCAAATCACACAAAATGTATATAGGATCAATGCAAAGCTCTGTGATAGGAAGAAAAACAACTTTAAATAATAGCCAAAAGATACTATACGAGAAAAAGAAGACGCTGTGAAAGAGTTTCAGTCCCATGAAGTCTACCAATAAGAGAAAAACATACATTGCCTCGTGGACTGTTGCTTTCACCAAAATAGTCCAATACAAAGAACTTGATTAACATTAAAAAAAAAAAAAGGAATAAAAATGAGGATTTAACAAAAACCAAGAAAGTTTGCAAATTGCACCTTCATCAAAGCCCAAATGCTAAAATGTGCTCAATATTCATGGTAAGTCATGCCACCATTTCCAACTTCTAACATGTCTGGATCTGAGAGAATGGTATAAATGCAGATTGAAATCAAGATTCACGCTCACAAATGGTGAGGCTTGTAGCCCTACCCACACTCAAACGTCATTGTAAAGATCACATTCTCACCATTCCATCCACCAGGACCAGCATAGGGAGCTCACATGTCATTAAGATCAGCAATAGTAGTCATGTTAAACAGAAAACAGCGGAGAGATTAGGTTCAATAACATTAAAGAGCTATGGGAAAGGAATGTGGATGAAATTAAAATCATCATACAAACCACAAGTTGCCTTTTATTAATTTTAAATTCCTTATATTGGCCCCCGTTCATTCTTGGAAATTGGACAAAGCTCACTAATCAATCTTACAGTCAAATGAACAAAATTCAAGAGTAAAACTAGCTATCTCACACTCTTTGGAATGAGGGAAATTTTCTAGGGAAAATGCAGTTGGTTAGATCTGCAATTAATCTAGAAGCAGCAAATTTTCCGTTGACATTTGAAGGCCCAAAGTCCAGTGTATATTATCTGTGCCTTATATTGATCTACAATGAGATTTCAAGCGGCTGACTTCAACTTGACAGACAACACAATAGGGATCTTGTTGCCCAAATTTTGAAAGCTAGAAACGCTAAAAGCTGAATTTTGTGCCAAGCCAATAGGTCCATAACTAAAGTACTATTATACAACACTAGCCATTGAAGATGCTTATATATCCCTGTCTTATTGTTTCCGGGTTGGTGCTATATTTCTGCCTAAGATAGGATCTCTAGAACACAAGACAAACAACTTTTTCTGTTATAACACCCAAGTGTAAAGTCCAGAAATTAGAACCTTGCCCATGTATCATTGATGTCATCTGTTGTTCGTCAACTATTTCCAACCTTCCAAGCCCATAATGCAGGGTCCTCAACACCCCTGCCAAACCCCAAAAGAAGCGATAAATATTAAATAATGCTGATAAGGTGCACTGAATGAACTCAGACAGCTCTACAACAAACCAAGAACACAAGGTTACCATTCACAGACTTTTTCCGAACCAAACCCATACCAAAAATTACATAGCAATAAAAAAAAAATTCCACAGAGTGAGCGAGCCTTTTCATCGTCGACTGAGAGAGAGAGACGTACCACTATTAGATTTAGGGGATCGATTGAGAGAGAAACGGCAGTGAGCTGTGAAACGAATCATTTTTCTTGTAAATGAGGGGAAAAATCCATGAAATCGGAAGATTGGACAGTGGAGGAATACCAGAAATCACAAAGTGCGCGACCCTTTTCGTCGTCCACGGTGGTGGTGGTGCTGCTGCTGCTGCTGCCGAGTTCGGCGAGGAAGGGGGCCGAGTTTGAGTCTTCAGCGTGAATGAAGGATGCAGCGTGAGTGAAGAGAGGCAGCGTGTGAGTAGAGCAAAATTAGGGCTTATTTTTGGTGACAGGCAAAGATCCGTGAAACGACGTCGTTTAAGTGGCATAACTTTTCATTTAAGCACGCCGAAATGAATAGCAACCCGGGAGTGGGAAAATTCAGACCTTCCGGTGACAATTTGATGTTTGTCACCGAAACTTATTTTCAGTGACAAATTTTTTGTCACCGAATTTCCTCTTTATTTGGCGCCTTAGCTGCTGGTTACCCAAGGATTTTCAGTGACAAGTACTAAAATTTTTTGTCACCATTGAGTATATTTAGCGTCAACACCAATTTTTTGTCACTAAAGGGTGTCACCAGGTGTCACCAAAGGTGTTTTTTGTTGTAGTGTGGGTGATGAAGGACTGGGCGAAGAGGTTTCCGTGCGGGGTGGTGAA
>BPLS01027999.1:0-13772 GCA_019656275.1 Rhododendron kiyosumense
ATCATGATTCGTGATTATGAATATTTATTATTTCATGAATATATATGCAGTAAGAGTTATCTTCCATTGACAAAACGTATAACTCGTACGACTTATATATACATGTAGAAAGAAACCGAAAAAAGAAAGTCATCTTTTAATGACAACGGCTTGATCTCTAATTTGGAAGATCTTATACATAGAATCTCGAGATATATACTATGTTTTTGGGAATTCATGTGTATATATATTTATGTAATGCATTGTTTTCTATTATTGTTTTCATTGGTAATGCAGACTGTCTCGGGTCAGTTTGCGCGCATCTCAGATTAATTCCTACTGGGGTGAGGTGACTCCAGCCCCTAAGAGTCGTTGGTAAGAAAAATCAAATTGCAGGGTTTTCATACTTATTTATTGCCAATGTTTGGGTCTTCAACGACTTATATCAATACTTGGCTTTTTGCAAGATAACCAATGTTGACCGCAAAGACGTATGTCGCACGCCCATTGCCTTGGCAAACGGGTGACGATGTCATCTACCACTTCCACAGCTGCAAGGGAAATGCCGTTTTTGACAGAAGCTACTGAGGACTTTCATGTTTTGTTTTTATTATAGCTTATTTTTTTATCTGTACTGTGTTGTATTCCGCTACTATTTGCTGGTATCTCATATATATGAATTTATTTATTGTTGTTCCCCTATAAAAAATTAAATTAAATCCAAACCTAATCCGAATTAGAGAGGTATAGCCTTGAAGATAAGAATCTACAAGATTAGAGCTGCAAATGAATCAAATTGAGCTAAGCTTTAAAATGTTCAGGATTGTTCGTTAGGTTTTTAATTTTAACACATGATTTCATAGTACATGGCAGGGACGGAGCCAGAAATTTCACCATGCAGGGACGAGCCTATATACATAGGGACGAGCCTATATACTTTCATAGGAATTTTTTTTTTTTTACATATAATAGTAGTGTTTCTTTTTCTTCTTGCAGGGGTGACCGCCATTACTAGCCCCTCCCTGGCTCCATCCCTGGTACATGGGTCCTGACCTAATTAAGTTGTCATGATTTTAAATAAAATTAAATGACCTATATTTTTTAGCCGTGAAGTTGAATTTTCAACCCTTACTCGATGTACCTGTTGTCAAGTTATCAATAAACCATAAAAAAAACAATGTTTGACTCAAAAGTAGAATATAAAAAATGGCACAATTAAATAATTCTGATGCCCTATAACATGAACTATTATGCTGATACTCAGTCAACTTTTTGGACTATACGCACTGGTATTTTGCGTGAATTACTCGTTACGAAGTCTCAAATACATTTGCCAAGAGAAAAATAAAAATTAAAGCTACAGCTAGCCTATGATGAGCTGTGAGCATATATGCTCCCATTATTTTTGGTTCAGGGCGCATCTGTAAAGAGTGGTTCGTAGCTCTTGGAAAAGAGTGGACTCCTAACACTTTCTTTTCGTAACCATATGTCTGAGTCACCTTGCACTCGCCTTTTGACCATTGAAGTTAATGATCGGACAAATTTCACATTTAATCTTCGTGCTCAAATCAGTGGCGTAGCCAGGAATTTAGGCTTGTGGGGGCACCATTGAGCATGGTCTTAAAATTTTCTATCTTTTACTTGTAATAAACAATCATAACATGAAAAAAATGAACTTAAGATATAAAATTGCTACAATACACATATATATAATGAGTCTTTATGGAAAACAAGAACGTAAAAGAGTACTTTTTTAAAAACTTGACAGATAAAATAAGGACCTCTCAATTTCTCCCATTTTCCATTCGAATTTCGATGATCCGAGCTGCTCAATGTATTCAGAACGTGATTCTAAGAGTACACGCGAGGAATCAGCCAAAAAAAAATGATCGGGAAGGACTTCATCCGAGCAGTTTTTATTTGAACCGTTCGATAAAAAACAAACAAAAACTGCTCGGATGAAGCCTTTCCGGTCATTTTTTTTGCTGATTTCTCGCGAGTACCTTTAAAATCACGTTTTGAACACATTGAGCGGCTTGGATAATTGAAATTTTATCGGGAAAGAGAGATCCTTATTTTATTAAGTTAAGGTGATCCTTAGGAGAGGGGGACTCTCTCTATATATATGTATGTCTGTCTTGTTTAGGTACATCTGAGTCTTTGTTTTTCCAGAGACAGAGTGTTGTAGCTAGGGGCAACTGGCAATAAGAACCTCCCCTATTTTTTAGGGCGTTTAACGAGCATGACTCTCCATACTCCACAGACACATTAACCAACCAGATCACCAATATCGAAAAACTTATGTACATCTCCCCGTGCAAGATAATTTTGTTCAATATTGTGGTTGAAAAAGCACGATAACATAGGTACAGAGAATTTTTGGTATAGAGGATTTGGGTTCCTATTAATCCCATGGTAAGAGGAATGGTTTTGTCCCACATATTCATCATGATTAGTTAATCTTATGTTTGTCGTGTAGGACTAAAGATGAGACTCACAATATTGACCATATTTGAGGACTACATTTTCATACCACTCGACAAAATGTATACAGACCAATTATTATTTTTAATATGTAAACAGACCAATTACTAATACAATGTGGCATATTAAATTATGTTATAGCGACATCTATTGATTATCACATTAAATGATATCTAAATGTGATACTGTTTATACCCGTTTTTGGCACCGCGGATCGGGCCAGTCGTGATTGGATGTTAAATTAATTCTTTAATTAATTTAGGCCGAGATTGGGTATTGGACTGATGGTTAATTATTGGGCCATGGGTTTTTTCCCATTTGGGCCCAAGAAGCACATAACCCATGTAAAGAATTGCGGCCCAGATCTTTGAAAGGAGTGACCTACGGAAATTATGGCCCAAGGTATGTTATAGCCCACGGTTTGACCCGTGAGGAAATATTGGTTGACCCATGAAGCTAAGCCACGGTTTTAGGCTCATAATTTGGTGCCGGATTGGTTGAGAGAACAAGGCCCATGAATGTAGGGAGATTAGTTGTGTTCTGGCAGTTGCTTTCCTCCACATTCAAAGGCCAATTGACTAAGTCAATTGGCCATGTGGCACATTTCGGCACAAGGGGAGGGAAGTTGGAAGATATTTTCATCAACACATGGGACACGTGTCAACATACAAGAGGCCCATTCCCCATGAATCCTTAACTGCCAGAAAAACAGCCCATTACCTTACATGCATGAAAAGTGGAACAATCATGGGACACTTGGCAGCTTGTAGTGCAAAGCTGAATTCGGATTCAGGCCTGAATCAGCTTTTGACCAAGTCAATTGGCCATGTGTCAAGCTAGCATAAGAAGAGGAGGGAGTGGGGAGTTATTGCCACATCACCCATGATCTACCAACTGCAAATAACTGCCCATGATTCAGCATGCACAAAAGGAGAGAGAATCGTGGGACATGTGGCAGCTTGTGGTGCAATCAGGACCGGCCCCGATGTTTGGGTTGCCCAAGCCCGACTCCAAACTTGATTGCCCACATACTATTAAGCCATAAAAAAACAAAAAAATATATATATATAAGTAAAAAAAAAAATCAATATTACATTGTGATTTTAGCTTGAATTACATAAAAAAAAATAATGTAACTTTGGTTATATTGTTTAATGATTACCACAATCTAATTTAAAGAAAACAACTTATTCTTGTATTTCTTGAAGTAAAATCTTCAATTAAGTTATTATACTTTAGCTTAATGATGTACTCATTTCCAATTAAGATCATAGCCAATCCACTTAATTTCTCATTTGACATGGTAGTCCGAAAGTAAATTTTTATGTAACTTAAAGTCTTCAGCCAAGGAAAACTACTTTTTTCCAAAACAACTGTATTTACAAATCAATTTTAGCAAAAAAAAAACCCTACTATAGACATTTTAACATCTATATCAATTATTGTAATCAAAAAAAATATAAAAGTAAAATACTTTGATCAGAATAAAAGAAGATATATTACAATAAAGTTTATTTACCAAAAAATGAAACCCTTTAACTTTTAATAGTAGAGGTCACATGAAAAAATAAAAGGGAAAGAAGTAATTGTAGTTGGCCTATTTGAAGAGATGTTCTATAGCTTGTTGACCTTAAAAAGAAGGGGGGAGGGGAGCTCCATTGGGCCTTGGGAGGATAAAAAAGACAAAGGGAGACTCTGCCGACGTTGAGACTCGAACCTGTACATTTTCTATGGAAAGATGCATCCTTTCCACTGGGACAAAGGAACTACATGCAACTGTAGCGCCAAATTAATAATTTATTACATACTTACAGGGTTTTTTTTTTGGGGGGGTTGCCCCGGAGTGGGGGGTTGCCCAAGCCCGGAGGCTTGTGGAGGCTTGTGGGGCTTACCCCGGGGCCGGCCCTGGGTGCAATGCTGAATCCGGATTCAGGCCTGAATCAACTTGCTGTTTTGCTTATAAATAGCAAAATTGAAGACAGAAAAAGGGGTCCAACACCAATCAAAGCTAACGCTTACAAACAAAGTCTTCCCAGCGAAGCAAGCTTTCCTACTTTCAGCAAAGTAGCATATCGAGTACCTTGTTCTCAAACCCCCATTCGAACTTACTTCATTAAGTAGTTCGGATTTTACTTTCCTTGTAATCAAACTTTATTATCCCGGTGTAATAAAGTTCACGTTCTTACGTTCCATTTCCTATACGACTAGGAAATTTAAAGTCCACAACCGTGTGGCAAACCACGAACCTTCATACGATCTCTAACCTTTGGGTCGTACACGATCGCTCTATGATAGAAGTCAAGATTCACGGGAATCTTCACAACAAGTTAGGCGCTACAAGTCTTGGCACGCCCGCGCACATCGCATTCACACCTGCTGCCAAAAACGCGAGTTTTCAGATACTGGAACGAACGCATAAAAAGTTACTCAAATGTTCACTTCAGTAGTGGTATAAATCAGTCTATTGAATGAAGTTGCACGAAACTTAAAAGTAAAATTTGATCACCATAATCTAGAGTACTTTACGTTCGTAATGAAATTAACATCAATCAAATAAATCATCTTCGCGAAAAATTAAAATGATCGGATAACTATAGTCACATGAACAGATCACATTATGTCTTAAAAAATGGACTTACGGTATGTTTTTTAGAAACCATACAAGTCTTCTCTTTTTATCTAGAGCTTATGTGATTGAATCACATTATCAAAATTAACAATCACCTTATTTTTTGCGAAGATGATCTGCTTATCAAGAATTGAGATATTCTCGTATGATGATCTTTCATGTGAGGTTTGGCACTTATCACAGTTTTTCTCAATTATGAGATCACCATGGATCCTATGTTTTTATGTCACTACAGACCATGTAATATTTCTCACTTGGGAGGATCTTTATTCGCTTATAAGACCCGACAAAATTTGGAATCATTGATAACAAACTCAGCCAATTCGAATTAAACAACAGGGCACGTAGCCGGATTCTATACAAAACACTTTTGTTTTAGTTAGACGGTTAGGGGCGTCCGGGCTATTTTAAGCACACATTGACTATTAATTCTTCTCTCCAATCTGGTTAAAAATAGGCATTCACACGAGACTAGAAAATTCACAAGAAATTTTTCTGTTGCGGTTTGACCCCAAGAGATTGCCGAGTTTCGAACTCAACAAATAATTGCTTGGCATGGTCTCCAATCCTTTTGCAGGGACTAAATCGTCAAGTTCAGGTCTTGTCTACGTCATTTTTGAGTTTATTGTGAGGATCAAAATCGCTTATCTTTTAAAACTCATCTACAAGTTAGTCGTAAGAAAGATTACATCAATCACAATAGTGACAACATTCAATTCTACAATTGCATCTTAACACAAAATAAGTTGACCCATTAATTAGAACTTATTTAAATGAAGACATATGTGTTATAAAAGCATATGCTAAAAAGTGGCGGATCTAAAAATATGGTACACACATGGGGCACTTATTCGTTATGCTCTCGATTTTTATAATGCCTTTTTTTTTTTTCCAAAAAAATAATAATTTGGATCATCAAAATTATTTAGATTGACTCGCTAAAAGATCAAACTAAATGGTTCAGGTCACATAATTCTTCAGCCTGGACCCTTCGATTCCTCTCTCAATTTTCACTTTAGGTTTCCTCTTTTACTTCTCCTTTCCATGAATTTTAATAATTTTGGATATTTTTAAACATTGCATTTACGCTCGCGTGCATGTATATTATTAGACTAAAGGTCTCAACGCTAAAGATAATTTTTGTGCCTGCAGCATATGATGAGACCTTAGCGTCCAATCCGATGCAAACGCGGCGAAGTCCTAAGCATATTACTCCCTCCGTCCCATATTGTTTGGACTTTTTCGATATTCGCACCGTTTTTTAAACTCTTATATCTCCAAATTTATGATATTTTTTATAATTTTGAAAATTTTATATTATAGATTTAATCGAGAACTATCAAACAAGATCCATATTGCATATTGTTGGAGATTTATGTTGGAAGATACAAGCGTTTGAAAACTGACACAAATATTGAAAAAGTCCAAACAATACGGGACGGAGGGAGTGCTAAGCAATTGAGACAAAAAAGGAATATTTTTAAAATAATTCTTGATCTTTCATGTACCAAAATCACATAGAGGCACATGGCCTTTATGAAATATCACATAAACACATGTACTATTTAATAACTCATCAATTTCTCCTATGCTGTCACACTCCGTCTAAAAACTAACGAAATGAGTGATGTGAACTACAAGTGGCTGTTTGTTCTTGTGAGAAAATTTTAAAATAACATCTAAACTTTCACCAAATTATACAGACACACTTGACCTGTACTATTTAATAGTTTATCAATTTTCCCCTGCTATCACTCTTTGTCTAAAAGCTAACAGAATGGATGACATGGACTACACACCACTCTTTTACTTATGCTGTGTTTGGATGAGTTTTTTAGAAAATTTGTAGAGTTATGAGTGAAGAAAGAAATGAGAGTAATGATTGGAAGTAAGTGTAATAAGTGGAGAGAGAAATGAGAATAATGATTGGAGAGAATGATGAGTAATGATTGAAAGTAGGATAATGAGTGTTTTTTGAGTTGAGAATTAATTTTTTTTTTCCAAAATGTGAACCAAGCAAAGCATTAAACACGGACACGGGGGCTCTGCTGCCCGGATGGGGGCAGTAGCCCCTACCCAGGCCAGAAACGGCGCCGTTTCATTAAAAAAAAAAATTCAAACCACCAATTTGCAATCCTATGAAGCAAAAACGTGATTATGAGAGCCTTAGAGACAAAATTTGATTATGTCTCTTTAGAATAATATGATCAAAATAATAAGATCTTCACACCCGTTCAAACGGATTAAAAATTGGAGCACTTAATTTTTCATTTAAAAAAAAAATTCAAACCACCCATTTACAATCCTATGGAGTAGAAACGTGATTATGAGAGCTCTAGAGACAAAATTTGATTATGTCTCTTTAGAATAATATGATCAAAATAATAAGATCTTCACATCCGTTCAAACGGATTAAAATTGGAGTACTTAATTTTTTAACTATATTTTTTAATAAAAGAATGGTCTCAAAAAATTAAGTGCTCCAATTTTTAATCCGTTTGAACGGGTGTGAAGATCTTATTATTTTGATCATATTATTCTAAAGAGACATAATCAAATTTTGTCTCTAAGGCTCTCATAATCACGTTTCTGCTTTATAGGATTGCAAATTGGTGGTTTAAATTTTTTTTTTTTAATGAAACGGCGCCGTTTCTGGCCTGGGTAGGGGCTACTGCCCCCATCCGGGCAGCAGAGCCCCCGTGTCCATTAAACACTCATCACACAACTACTTCTCCTCCATTGCCTCCGTCGCCTCCCGCCCTCGTATTCCAAAGTAGTCGAGGTGGAACCCTCGCTCACACCCGTTGCACACTACCAACATGTGTACCCTACCCTCCTCCCTCTCACCATAATTAGCGCATGGCGAGGAATGTGAATGTATATCCTCTAGGGATGCTCGCCGGAGATCATGATGATGGTGTTACGTGGTGTGGAAGGTACGTGCGACAGCAAATGCGATTGGAGATAGGGTTTGAAATGGAGGAGGAGAAGAAGAAGAAGGGGTTGGAGTGAGGTTGATGATGATGGATGAATGAGTTTTTTTTGGTAGTTTTTGTTTGATGAGTTGAGTCTGTGAGTTGTCCACCGGTGAATTGGGTTGAAAGTGAAAGTCGCCAAAAACAGGCGGAATGCTCTCAAAACCAATTCACTTGAGTGAGACAGAGGAGAGTGGAATTTTGTGTGCAGGGGATGGGTAGTGATAGCAATAATGATATAGGTACCGACAGTCGGGGAGGGAAATCGTACCGACCGGCTGCGCAGGGCTGTCTCCGGCCACCGGACGGCCGATCCGAGCAGTCCAAAAATTCTAAAAAAAACCGGCCACGTAGGGCCGTCTTCGGCCACCGGACGGCCAATCCGAGCAGTCCAAAAATTCTTAAAAAAAAAAATCGAGGGGTCCCACGCGGGAATCAGGCTCCGTTCCAGAACACATTCTTAAAAAATAAGTAATTATTTCACATTTTCAAACTAAAAAATAATGTAAATAAAAAATAAATTTTCAATTTTTTTTGGATCGTATTAAAGATCTTGATGAGATCTATCAAATAAAATCCATATTGATAGAAAAATTATTTACGTAAACACATGATTTTTGAACTTGAAATTGTCTTCTTAAAAAATACTCCATCCGTCCCAAATTCATTGTCCTTTTTTGATATTCGTACAGTTTTCAATCGCTTATATCTTTCAATGTGAATCTCCAAAAATATGCAATATGGATCTTATTTGATAGATTTCAATTTGTTCTATAATACAAAGATGTCAAAATCATGAAAAATATTATAGATTGAAAGATATAAGCAAGAGGCAAAAAAGTGAAAAAGAAATAATGGACAATAAAAATGGGACGGAGGGAGTAAGTACTTATTTCTATTTCCGGAACGGGGCCTCAATAGCATTCGAGGTGTATAGGGTGCCTGATTCACCTCGGATGCCATTGATTCGAGCACCCCTTTTTCGGCCTCGGTTTATTTTATAGAATTTTTAGACACTCTTTTTTATAGAATTTTTAGACACTCTGGATCGGCCGTCCGATGGTAAAAAAAAACCTAGCGCAACAAGCAGTACAATTTTCCTTCCGGCCGGTCGGTACTCATAGCAGTGAGTTTATGGGATTTTGAGGGAAATAGAATGTAGAGAGAGATAGTCCCCACTAAATGTCAAGAATGCATCCACGTTTGATCCAGCTAACCTGAAAAAGGCCATGTGTGGTCTACATCACCCATTTTGTTTAGTTTTTAGATCAAGGGTGCGGTAGGGAAAAAATTGATGAGTTATTAAATATAACAAGTGTTTATGTGATACTCCATATTACGTAAAGGCTAAATGTCTCAATTTTGTTGAAAGGTCAGGCGTTATTCTATTTCCCAACAACAACGATTGTATGAGGTGGCCTGCAATTTTTTAAGAAGAAAAAAAACATACTGTAAAAGCAATCACGCAGATCCCGTTTTCACAAAATCCAACATGCGTACTTCCCCCGATAGTTCGCGAGGAAAAGGAAAGAAAAAAGGAAGAGAAACATCAGACTCCATTCGGACCATCTCCTTCTCTCTCTCTCTCTCTCTCTCTCCCCAATTCCCCTTCTCTCTCCATTAACAATGTAATCTCCACGCGATTATTCTCCGCACCAAGAAAAGCCCTAATTTCTCACTAGGGTTTCTCTCTCTCTACACATACAACACGTACACACAACATAAAGGCGGATATATAGATACATACATACATACAGATACAGACAGATAGATTCGGGTACAGAGATTGGGGGGAATGGTTAGAGATGGGACGGGAGGGGTACATCGTCCCGGCAGAGCTGCCGCAGCCTGCGGCCAAGAAGAAGATAGGAGCGGTGGGGGGTGCGAGGAGCTGGATTCTGATGGACGCCGCGGGGGAAGACACTGTTCTCGACGTGGACAAGTACGCCATCATGCACCGCGTCCAGATCCACGCTCGCGACCTCCGCATCCTCGACCCCCTCCTGTCTTACCCTTCCACCATCCTCGGACGTGAGAAGGCCATCGTCCTCAATCTGGAGGTCACCTTTTTTAACCATTTATACCCTTTCTCTGTATATGTCCGGGCACACGCGATTAGGGATGGTGAACGAACCAAATGGCTCATGTTGGCTTGTTAAAAAGTTCGTTTGAGACCGATTTGTTATGTTGACGAGCTGAGTTTTGAATATAGTATTTTTTTAACTAGTTAAGCTTTCAAATCAAGCTTGGACATGCTACTGCCCGGTTGGTTTGACTTACGATGTTTAAAATTTTCAGGCTACCTGATTGACTTGTCTCCTGAACAAGCCAAGCTTGAACATATTTTAAAGCTTGCAAAAAGTTTTCAAGCCAAACTTCAACAATTAACTGTTGGGCTCGTTGAGTTCATTTATCACCCTTGCTGCCCTGCGCGCGATTTGTGTCTTGCTGTGCAAAATTTTGAGTTGAGGTTAATCTGTGCGGAAATCTGGGCTGTGAACGTAGAAAAGAGAGAAGAAGAAATTTCGGGTGGCAATTTTTGTTGTACTCGGTAGTTCCTTTAGGTAGTTGAAGGGATTTTTTGGGAAAAGAAAAAAAAAAGTGTGAGCCAGCCTCAAAACTGACTTTCAAAACAAAGAGTGTTCCCTTTTATTAGTAAGATAAGAGATAGATGTGTTTATGTATATGTCTTAATGGATTTTCGTAGAGCACGGAATCCTGTTTGATGGGTTTTGTTTGGCTGAATTTTGTTTATTTTTGTGTTTCTGCAGCACATCAAGGCGATTATTACTGCTGAAGAGGTATTGGGTTTTTTGTTTTGTAATTGGTATTGGGTTTTTGTGTTTTGCTTGCTCCTCGGTTTTCTATTTGCAGTTAGTGTTTTCTGGTCTTTGCTTAGGTGGTTTTTTGTGCTATCTTTGGTGGTTTTTTCGCTAAAGTTCGAAAGACAGACAAGTTAGATTTTTTGGAGTTGAAAGTCTAATAAACAATCCTGGCATTTTTAAGAGATTGAAGGAAGCTTTTGTTAAGAACCTTTTCATATGATGATCTTATAGAAAGTTAGTTGAAAAGAACTTAAGCTAAGCCAAGGAAAGGTCTTAGTTGTGCAGCATAAAAAAAATGAACTAGAGGGTGGGGCATGGCACCATAGTGTGGTATCTCCATGACTATGTGGTCAAAATAGGGTATACCGTAAAAGACCACCTATCGAAAGAAAAATAGTACAGTGATCTAGGACTAATGGTCTCCGAGGCTTGATAGCAGGGCGAATTGCTTCTTTGTATTTTTTTGGAAGGATAAATTTATGGGGGTTTTGGTGTCTAGGGTCCATGGGAATAAATAATAACCCAGTTTCTCCTGCATATGATCCTTCCAAGACCCCATGATGCTGAGTGGCCGTTCACCAATGAAGTTGTTTGCAAATTTTACTGAAAGGGAGATGATTTTAGAAAGAGCCATGTCTATTAGATGGTAGGTATTAATTGAAAGAAGTGTTCAATTCTGGTTGTAATTCAAGATTATGCGTATGGGTGTCTATGGCTTGACTTTAGGCTGGTGGTCCAGAACTAAAGCTTTGACTTGGATGCTAATTGCTAGGAGAGCCCTTTGCTCATCGACAGTTTTTCTGCTGCTTTGATTTTTAAATTTCCGCTTGTTCAAGTTCTATACATCAACTGTATATTGTGCGTGATAGTCTCGTAATGAAGTCAATATCTATTATTGTTTGCACTGGGTTCTTTTGATGTACTTTTGTGGCAGTGGTCAGGACATTGATACAAACCTCAAAGCTGAAAGATGGCCTTAATTTATAAGTTAAACAGTGTTTGTTGTGCATGAATGGGGTTCCCGTTAATTAGACCTTTGCGAGTTAAAATGAACACTTTATTTGGTTTTGTTCTAGTGAAGAATAATTTTCAGTTAACTTGGGGCTCAATGAGAAAATTGTCATCCTAATTTATGTTTGGAATAGGTGTTGCTTCGAGATCCTTTGGATGATAATGTTATCCCTGTTGTTGAGGAACTAAGAAGGCGATTGCCCCTGTCAAATGCCATTCGCGAGGGTCAAGCAGACGGAAAGGAAATGGGTGGGCAGCATGACATTGATGCTGGTGAAGAAGATGGTATGACTTATTGACTTGGTGGTCTATGTTGAAGGACAAGGCAATTATAACAACATAAAGAAGTCTCTGTTTTGGTATTTTAAAGATGTATATCTTGCAATACGATGCTTGATTTCCTTTTGTTGTTATATCTTGGCTTATCGGTTTGTCTAGTTGTATCTAATATCATATTGTTCACTATTCTGTTTCATAGAGTCTCCATTTGAATTCCGGGCCTTGGAGGTGGCTTTGGAAGCCATTTGTAGTTTTCTTGCTGCTCGTACAACAGAACTGGAGACTGCTGCTTATCCAGCTTTAGATGAACTCACTTCTAAGGTATGCATTTTTGGTATCTTTCAGAAGTCTGCCTAACTTTTGAGGGTTTATAATTCCACTCTTGTCTAGGACTGCTGAAAATGCAATTGGTTTAGTTAATGCTCAAATATTGGTTCGAAATCGATGAATTGCTCGATTAGTTTATTTTTCTCTAGATATATTTGTTGCTATATCTGCACTCCTTATAAACCCGACCAAACCAAACCGAGCCTTACGTCCCAATCACTTGGGGTCGACTACATAAATTCGTTTCCTCCATTGAGCTCTATTAAGGGCCATTTGTTCACACAAACCCATTATACTCATATCTTTGCGCACTACAACATCTAATGTCAATTTAGGTCTACTCCTCCCCGTAACATTGCTATCTAGAGCTATCCTATCCGCTCTCTTAACTATTGCATCTTCCGGTCTACGGTAGACATGCCCAAGCCACCTTAGCCTATTTTCTCTCAACTTCTCCTCTATAGGTGCTACACCTACCATCTTACGAACTGTTTCATATCTAATCTTGTCGTCTAGTCTTATATGGAATGAATTTGCACATTTAGGCCTTTGGCCCCAAAGCTGTAGTTGATGGTCTGTTAATGTTAATATAGCTATATATGCATCTGTTGAGCCTTTAAATAAATTAATTTGTAACAATAAAACATGGCATACGTATGCTTCCATTGGTTCAAATCTTATAAGTTGTGTTTTGCGTGAGTCGGCGGTCCTTGTTATGTTCTCTCTCTTGACAAATGAAGCAGGGTTGTATGTAGGGAAAAGTGTTAGATATCTTGTTGTACATCATTGGGCTTATTTCATGAGGGGTGAAACTTTTATATGAGTTGTTAGTTGATAAACTGGAATTACGTATCAGGAAATCTCATTTTGGGTTGTGGTTAGTATTTTTATTAATGATTTGTACCTTTCATGCAACTAGATTTGTTTTAGGGGTCATTGGTTCTGACTTCGGGTCTCTTGATTTTTTCTTCTTGTTTCTCCCTTACTGGTAGTCAGTGTCTGGGCTTCGAATCCTCAATACGATGATGCTACACTGGAAAATCCTTTTACAATGCCTCTGAAGTACTCAATATTATTTTTTTGTGTTGAATGCCCCTAGTAGGGGTGAATAACATAAGAGTTCGAATGAGGCTTGTAGTTTCCTAATGTGGGTGGTTATCTCGAAGGTGGGGCCTGACTGTGGTCCTTTGGGAAGATTGTCGGCACATGAAACATATAGGTGAGTGCTGAGTCAACCTAGCTAGAGAAAGAAAGGGAGTGGCA
>BPLS01027999.1:49561-80025 GCA_019656275.1 Rhododendron kiyosumense
TTATCAAAAGTGTTTTCATTTATTGTGTGTGGGGGGGAAAAATGATTGCCAGATGAGGCCTCCTAGAATTCGAACCACAAACCTCAGAGTTTAAGCACAATGCATCAACCATCACTGCCGGAACTCTGCTTGCATTATAACTCGGAAGTAATAATATATAATAGGGAAAATTTCAAATTGGCACCTAAACTTTGTACCAAATGTCACAGAGACACCTAACTTTATTTCAATTAAACACCTGTACTAACAAAATCCCCAAATTTAGACACCTGAACTTAAGTTTATTTCAATTAAACACCTGTACTAACAAAATTCCCAAATTTAGACCCCCGTCGTTAAATTTCGTCCCAAAAATTGCTGACATGGCATCTTCAACCTGTTTAAGTTGCCCCATTGCACTGTTTCCAACATGGGACGATGCAGTTTGCCCATAGGTTTCACTTGGGTGCATCGTCCCTTATTGGAAACATGTGCAATGGGGCAACTTAAACGAGTTGGAAATGTCATGTCAGCAATTTTTGGGACGAAATATAACAGCGGGGTTCTAAATTTGGGGATTTTATTAGTACAGATGTTTAATTGAAATAAATTTAAGTTCAGGTGTCTAAATTTGGGGATTTTGTTAGTATAGGTGTTTAATTGAAATAAAGTTAAGTTCAGGTATCTCTGTGATATTTGGTGCAAAGTTCAGGTGCCATTTTAAAATTTTCCCTATATAATATATTAATGTGTTATGTGAAAAATGAGGCCCAATTTATGCTCAAATTTTGGAGGCCTAAAGCGGCCGCACCTCGGGCTTCACCTTAGGGCCGGCCCTGACCAATTGCTTTGATGAAACGATTGTCGATAAACCCTGACGTTTCTGATTTATTTGGTACATCTCTGGTAATCATTCATTCTTCATATTATTCGGCCTCAAAATTAACGATGTGTTCACAGAGAAAACATGTGAACAAATCGTTCTCTTTTATTAGTGCTATGAGAATGGAATGTTTCCATTCAAAAAAAACATTAGGTGGTCGCAGATAATCAAGAGTTAAGACTAGGAAGAAAAGATTTAGGGACTAGGGTTTGAATCGGTGATATGTAAACAAGAGAGGCGAAGGAATTATGTAAATAGGTGTAGGATATATTTTATGTTTTTTGTTAAAAGTAACAATTAACCCCATGTATCTTCTTTTGATATAACTCATTTTAACACTCTTACAATTACATGATACTGTATATACAATTGCCGACTTGTCGCTGTCCTAATCAACACTTGGGTAACCGTCAAGCGCCTAGGCTCTGCCTAGGTCGACTTTTGGAATACTGACCAACCCCTTTTGAAAAACAAGATCGCAGAATCTGCGTACCTAGAAGATCTATTTCAGAGTGCATATGGGTGCTGTTGTGATGGTAACAAAATCAAGTAAGGCATACGCCCCGCCTTTCGCTAAGCTGGAACCGCTCTTGTTCACAAGGCTCTAACTCTATACTTTTTCTCCTTTGCATAGTTAAATACACCGAAATGATCTTACATGCCATTAGAAATACAAGGTTCCTATTTTTTCCTCAAAATGTTTCGATTGGACATCCAGGGGTGAGGGGGGACACTCGATGAACAAGTTGGGGACGTTAAAAAAAGTAGTAAAGTACAATTAAAAATAAAGAAATCTTATTTTGTGTGTGGTGGATGATGGTTTATTAATTATAAAGACACAAATGATGCAATTTTTTTGTTTAAATACTTTTTTGTGTGTCAGTGTCGTTGCGTCATCGAATCCATACTAGATGTTTCTTAGTATTCCCAATTACACTGAAGGTAAAGGGATCATGAACGAGTGAACCAAACCACATAGCCTTACTCCACGAAATAAGAGTATTGTGCCTTTCGTGACACGATTACACAACAAGCTACCTTCTAAGAACTGTTTGTGTTTTTCTCAGTTTTTAGCGCCTTTTTATATGTTATTTGTACACATTGCAACTAAATAACAAATAAGTATCTTTTGCCTTACCTTGCCATATCAATGTCTTGATTCTTCTGAATATCACAATTAATATCCCATACCCGTAATAGTGTAGTGTCTCTAAGTCTTATACCAAGTCATATGAGCAGCTACAACATGAAGTAGCTTCGCTGAGGAGAAGCAAAGGGGTGAGGGTTAAGACATAATAAGTCTGGGGTAGGTGTAGGAGACTAGGAGTGTAGTAAACGCTAACGCAACATATTTAGTTACGGAACAACCATGCCGAATGCAGAGGTATTGAACTCGTGAGAAGCCCTTTGTTACCTTTGTACCCCATACACCATGTTTCTTGTCCACTAGTTCGATTGTAGATCATGAACGCTCTCCGATGATGCTTGAGGAAACAACAAATTTTCATTTTCGATGGAAAGAAAACACACTGGTTCAAGAAAAAGATTCATCATAAGATATTACTCCAACCTTTATTGTTGAACTCCGAACAATAGGTTGAGGCATTGGTTGCTAGCTGGTTTACAATCCTTCCTGAATAGCACATGTGTCTGCTGACTCTGCTCTCAACAAATCTGAAATGAGTTTCGGAGGTCGGTGTTTGTCAAGGACAAAGAATTGTTTGGGTCTTTCTTACTCCTTAAGCACATTGATCGAGTGTTTTTTTTTTTTTTTACCAACTTATTCTCTTTGTCTGGGTGTTATTTGGTCCAAAGGCATTTGGCCTTTGGGCCATTTGATATTGGTCTTGCCTATGCCAATTTTGGTTGCTGAGTGTGAGATAATCATATGATTCTAGTGGCTTTTTGTGTCCTCTGTTGAGGAGTATCTATTGTGTGAGCCTTTATGCTGTCTTGAACTTCATGGTTATCCATTAGCCCCCACGATCTTTCTCATGGAGTATAAGTTGGTGAGGAAAAACTCTACAAAGTAGAAACCCCTAACACAAGTCATTATTTGGTAAAAGGATGTAAAGACTGCATATGGTTTCCCTTATCATCGAGCTTTTCATTTGGTTCAATACCAGGCTCAAGTTTCCATTGAATGGGTTCCCATGCCTTGTTACCATGCACACACTGGCCTGCTAAACGAGGTATTGGGGTTGAAAAGATGATCTGCAATCCCAGCCTGCCTTTGTGGGGCTGAGGCCCTTAGGATCATTTAAAATGATTGTTTTTTGCTTTTGGAATTCATGCACAGAAAAGAGGGTTGGGATAGTTAGAGGTGGGTAGTGGTTACATTATCTAGAACGGAAGGACTTGAGAATTAATGAAGGTAAATACCGATATTTTGGTCCGTCTTTTTTGTTTTTCCTTTTGTGTGACAACTATGTAATGAAATTTTTGGGATCAAAATCTGTATGTTTGATGAAATACATGACCGTGTACTGATTTTTAACCCCTGATTTTTCCCTGCATAATGATGAATTATAGGGAGAATTAAGGGATAATCAATATCTCTTTGTATTTTGTAATAATAAGTTAATAACTATGTCCATCTTCTCTCTATCTCTCTCTCTGGGGTTTGATAACTAAATTCTAGGATATACTTCAATATTAGTTATTACAAAGTTGGCCTTCTTTTGCTCTTTTATCCGCTTGCTATGTGACATCATAGAAAATCCTATTTGTTTGTTCTTCTTTTGTCATCATTTCTTCATATTTGGTTCCTTGTTGGGATTGTACTTGAATTTTGCTGATCATTGATACTCCCTCCGTCCCTAAATAAATGTCCATGTTACTATTCTAGACATTTTAAAAAATCATTTATATCTTCTAAAGTACTCGTATATTATTTTTTATATGCAATATGGATTTGGATCTCAATTAGTTCTATTAGACAAAATTTTGAAAATGGTGTAAATTAAAAGATATAACTAATTTAAAAAAATTTGTGAAAAGTGAAACTAGACATTTATTTAGGGACGGATGTAGTATTAAAGACAGTTACAAATGCAGCTGTGTTGTATTTGGAAGTTTCTTGAATCAATGGTTCCATTTTACCTTTGAAAAAAGATAGAGAAGTTGTGTTCAGTAAAATGTTTTCTATTTTTGTTCTTATATGTTGAAAATAACTGTACGCTTATAATTAATTTTGGCTCAGAAGCAACAAAGTTAGGGAGCAGGAGGGAGCATTTTGCAAAGCCATTTGAATTCACATCTGAGCAGTTATGTGCATTCACTGACATGTTTGACAAAAGAAACTTGATTGGACCAACTCAATTTGGTGAAGTTTATGGAGGAAAGATCTGTGAAGGCATGTCTGGAATCAAGACAAAAAAATGTGATTGTGAAGATATGGGATAAAAAATCAAATTGTATCGTTGGAAAAGATATGTATCTCATGGTTAAGGCACGTCGTTGGATTAAATTCCTCCTGGATATTTTATCTTTTATGTATGAGTATATATGTGCATATCTCCATGATTTCTGTCCTTTGGCTTGTTATAGTTTGTTAACAATGTGAATTATGCTGCAGGAAGAAGAAATGTTCCTGACAGATCAAGTGTGGTTGATCACCCAAACTTGGTAAATGTGATTGGTTACTGTTGTGATGAACATTTAAGGGGTGTTGTGTATGATCTTGATCCACTAGACACGTTGCATAACATGATGTTGAAAGGTACCATTGATCTATGCTCTGGAATCAATTTGTTGCTGTACTTGTGAAGTTTATCGTCAAGGTTTTTTTAGTGCCCAAAATTTTGTCTAGGTTTTTAGGTCAGAAGTTACAAAATTTAGAAGCTTTTGATCTGTATCTGATTTCAATACCTTCTGTGTGTTTTAGACGATTTCACTTGGCTACGGAGAATTAAAGTTGCTGTGGGGTTTGCACGTCTCCTTGAGTTTCTACATGGTCGAGATAAGTCTTACCTGATTTTTAATATTGACGCTTGTCATATAATGCTTGATCAGGTTGGACTTAATGTCTTTTCTCCTCACTTTTATTCCTGAAGCTTGCTCTTTATGTTTTGCATTTATTTTATTTTTTTGGTATTTCTTGTATTATTTGTCACATTTTTTTTCCTTTTCCTTTGCAGGAATTCAACCCTATACTATTTGACTTTGGACTGATGAGTGGAGGCATTATTGGTGAACTAAGTTATCCAAAAAAGTTTATATTCATGTCTCTAGGCTATGTTGATCCATTTTTGGCTAGAACAGGTATTTCACCACTATATCTTTGTAGCTTTCTGTGCTAAACAAAGCATATAAAATAAGTGTACACAAGATATGCTTTTCTTTGGGCGATAGTCGGCTGTAAGTAAGGGAGAGATTGTTCACAATATTGTGGAGCTTTATACCTTTCATTATGTAGTGTATGAGCCATCCCATGATGAACTTGACTTGATTTAACCTGCAAAAGTAGGGGCTTTCCTTGTGTAATGCGCAGGCAGAAAATGGCAGTTCTACATATAGCAAGATACTGATTGTTTCCCGCCTAGGCAGTCATAGTTCAATGGTGGATCCGGTTTTGGTGGCCAAGTTATTAATTTTTTAATATCATCTGGTCAAGATTAAAGGAACTTCGTTTTCTCCTTTCAAATAAATAAAGGATAATGTTATTCTGCTAGAAAATTCTCAAAAAAAACAACAGAATGACTTGTGCTGACATGGTAGCCCACGTTGCAGAGAAGTGGCATGGACAAAAACTTCCTTTCCTATTTCTTCCTTGTCTTCTCTGGTTCCTGTTCTCCACCATGACCAGCTATTCAAAGCTCCGCTTCTTGGCTGTTCTCCAATATCGTAGCCAACGAAGCCATCAAAACAATAACAATAACATGTCCTCGGTTGTAAATTCAAGCTACTAATTTCAATGTCAAAAAGGACCCAACAACCATAGAAACCCTAGATGATCTTTCCTCTTCTCTCCCTCGCCAGATGTTGATTTTGCCTTGTAACTGAGAGCATATGCCCTATTTCCATGAATGTTCGTCAACACTGCCTCCAGAAAAGCCATCAAAGCAAAATCCCGTCATTGCCTCTGCCAAACTGTCACCATTCCGATTGCTTTACCAGCATTGCTTGTATTTCCTTTATGGCATCAATTCGAGTTTCATGCAAGTAGAATTTACTGTATATCGGCGATTAACTCCTACATAAATTGTTTTGGATTTTTTGGTTCATATGTAGAATATTAGATTGGAGAAGGAAAATGATGTCGGTCAAAGTCCTTGAAATTATTCAACAAGTCATTGCGTCGATCGAAGAGTCTTTTTAAGTTTCTAGTCAATGTCTTTTAATTTCTAGTCTAAGAATTTGTGTCTTGACTATCTAGTAAGTTGTGTTTTTGTTTAATAGTTGTCTAGGTATTTGTAAGGTCAGCGTTGGAAATTGTCTAGTCTTGATGGGTCATATTTTGTAATGCCTATTTATATGAGTTCTATTGAAATGAAAAAAAAAGTCTAGAGTGTTGAATTAAAATAGCCTTTGGCTTGTGAGAAGATAATTCTTCTTGTTCATCGTTTCTGTATCTCTTAGGTGGATTCCTTTGAGTGGTGAGCGATCTTTATACTCTGTATCCCTAGTTAAATCCTCGGGTGGTGATATCTGTATCCCGTCGGCTTTCTTAACTTGGGTGGTGAGTGATTATCCCCGTTACCAAATTTTCCCTTTTATCCCTTTTTACTTTTCTTCCTTCCCGTTTGGAAAATCCGCCGTCAAATTGGTATCAGAGCTTTTGGGTTGTCATGGCTGGAGTGTTTCAACATCAGCAACAAGATCAACAACGATCATTTCAAAATCCACATCGTGGGGAGGACAAGGATACTTTCAAAGTAAGATGGAGCGTAAGATACAATCAGCTAGGCGCCGGGAGTCCATATACTGGCATTTTGCTTCACATGGTGTCCCCAAGGGCCTTCACTGCCTTTGCCTGAAATTGGCTGAAGAATATGCTGTAAACGCCATTGCAAGATCTCGCCTACCCTCACCTGAATTCGTTAACCGCCTCACCTCCTCTTCGTTCCACCACATAGTTCTGCTTACAGACAATGTCCTTGCCACCTCTGTTGTCATCTCTTCTGCTGTAAAAAACTCTGCCAACCCTGAGAAACTAGTGTTTCACATAGTCACTGATAAGAAAACTTACACCCCAATGCATGCATGGTTTGCAGTAAGTCCAATTGGTTCAGCAGTTGTGGAAGTGAAAGGATTGCACCAATATGATTGGTCCCATAAGGTCAATGTTGGAGTTAGTGAAATGTTACGAATCCATCGTCTAATTTGGAATCATAGCTATAACAATTTCCAAGAAGAGGACTTCGAATTTGAGGAAGGGAACGAAAGAAACTTAGCAGTTCTTAGTCCCAGCTGTCTCTCTCTCATGAATCATCTCCGGATTTATCTCCCTGAGGTAATTTTACTGAATTCTTCCATCATCATCGATTGGACGATATTGGTTGTGAAGATGTGGTAGATTTGTTTTGGTATCTGATTTTCATGAGCCCGCAGTTGTTTCCAGATCTGAGCAATATCGTGTTCTTGGACGATGATGTTGTAGTACAACATGACTTGTCGTCTCTATGGGAAATCAATCTCCATGGGAAAGTTGTTGGTGCAGTTGTTGACTCATGGTGCGGACGAGAGTGTTGTCCGGGAAGAAAATACAAGGACTATTTCAATTTTACCAACCCAGTCATAGCATCGTCTACTTTGGACTACGGTCGTTGTGGATGGTTGTATGGGATGAATGTATTTGATCTTATGGCATGGAGGAAGACCAACATCACTGCAGCATACCATCAGTGGCTTAAACTTGTGAGTATTCCGTCTATTGATTCGGTAAATACTTGGCTCCTCAAAATGCACGACATTGCATTCCCCATAATTCTTGTGATGTAAGAATAATAGAGAAACATCATCCCTTCAATAAAACTTTCCTTGGGAATTTTATTGATTAAAGATTTGACCTTTATGGAATACAAAAACCAACTAGATTGTGTTTCTTTTCATTCTTGTTGTAGTTTGGGTGGTTTGTGGGGTGGGGTCTGTTTTGCTATTGCATAACAAAATGATTTCAGTCCATGTAAAAAAAATTATAGATCTATGGAAGAGAACACGAGATACACGTGGTTTGGCAATATGCATATATTCATGACAGAGGAACTGAGTAAGAACAATCCACTCTACACATTAGGAATTCCAACGCTCTATTCTCACGCAGCCTTGACGATGCTACTCTTGAATGGCCCTTTACAACTAAAATTATTCCAGATCCAATTGTGGATTGGAGTAAGCCGCCAATCTACGATGAATATACGGAAGATGGTTTCCTAATCACTGCTGAATGTGATTTTGGTCAAGTGGTGAGTTCTAAAGATTTGAAATTTGTACAAGATAATATGTTTTATGCCTTGAAATGCGAAAAAGTCGATGAAGTTGATGTTGTTAGTCATGAAACGATTGGTAACTTGAAGTTACGTACAACAAAACCATCCTTACAGCATAAGGATCCCTTTTGGTTGGCATTTTCAAAAGAAGACATGGTTAATGAAGTCTTGGGTGTGCTGATTTTATTGGCTGGAAATACGAACGGTTATGGGAGTAAAATGGTAAGGAGTAGTTTGCGACAAATTGACTTTTTGTCTGGCTTCGTAGTTCCACTGCAGATGGTTGACGGCCAATTTTCAGGAGTCATGAAAGTGTTCTATTTGCGAGTTGGTCACAAACCAAAATTCAAGCAACATCTTAGGCAAAAGCAAAGGATGGAAAGGCTCATTGGTCAACCCGTGGACCGTGGGAAGTTAAACTCGAGGACGAGTTTTCTCAACCGGGGGAGAATGATGTCGGTCAAAGTCCTTGAAATTATTCAACAAGTCATTGCGTCGATCGAAGAGTCTTTTTAAGTTTCTAGTCAATGTCTTTTAATTTCTAGTCTAAGAATTTGTGTCTTGACTATCTAGTAAGTTGTGTTTTTGTTTAATAGTTGTCTAGGTATTTGTAAGGTCAACGTTGGAAATTGTCTAGTCTTGATGGGTCATATTTTGTAATGCCTATTTATATGAGTTCTATTGAAATGAAAAAAAAAGTCTAGAGTGTTGAATTAAAATAGCCTTTGGCTTGTGAGAAGATAATTCTTCTTGTTCATCGTTTCTGTATCTCTTAGGTGGATTCCTTTGAGTGGTGAGCGATCTTTATACTCTGTATCCCTAGTTAAATCCTCGGGTGGTGATATCTGTATCCCGTCGGCTTTCTTAACTTGGGTGGTGAGTGATTATCCCCGTTACCAAATTTTCCCTTTTATCCCTTTTTACGTTACTTCCTTCCCGTTTGGAAAATCCGCCGTCAGAAAACCTACTCAAAATCTGTGCGGTTTTGCCAAGTTTCAATTGTATGGAAATAAGGAAATAAAATCTGGTCTACTTTCTCCTGCCGAAACTTTGCCAGACAGAAAAGATGGAAAGTGGGTGTGGCCTTTGCGGTTAACATTGAGCTTCTAGAAACTCAAATGTTCACCAATTTGGTGTGGCCTTCACTAATGTAGTGGCTGCCTTGCTTGGGCTTACCCTTCATGGTGAACATTGAAGCTTCTAGTGACTCTTGCTTTCTTTGTAAATAGTGTGCTTTTATTTTGTTTTTTTTTTTTAAAATGTGATCGCTGTCTTACTTGAAAGCCAAGTCATTCTGGTCTTTTCTCCTGTTTATTAAGTTGTCTGTTTGTAATGTATTTATTATCTTGTTGGAGAGAAATGCCTCTGCTATGGAGGCCGCTGCCTCCACTGAATTTGTGAATACGCAGTTTAACCCATAAATTTTCAAACCTAGTGCAACTTATGCCATCTAAATTTATTTATCCCTGCCCGGTAATATCAGATTTAGCGTATGACATGAATAAAATTATTGTGCAAACCGTCAAAAACATGAAACCTGTCGAGGTCTATTGTTATTTTCTAAGGAGAATTTGGTATGAATTAATGGTGGATACTTATACGACGAATTGTATTTCTGTTCTCATTTTCAGTGGAAATACGATTGTTATCTTTTTCTTGGTTGTTAAGAACAAATATTTATTGAAGTTTTGTTTAATAAGTGGCTGCTGATGTAAGTTCCTTGCTCCGCCATTGGTCATAGCTTTTTTGGAAAGCTGTTGGTTTGGTTTGTTCATGCATGCATGCATCTCATGAACCCAACTCATGCTTGTATAGTGGCATTTTTTATATTTCATGCGTGGTAGGTGTATTTTGCTGTCACTTTGTTTTCTGAGTCTTTTGCTGAATTGCTGGACAGGTATCCGGCATGGTCTATCCTGTGATGTATTTTCATATGGTGTTATTCTGATCGAATTGATAGCCAAAATAGCTATTGATCTGAAAAAGTTGGCGAGTATAATGGATATGCCAGATGAGTGGGCAAAACGTGTATACAAGCCTGGTTTTTCCCTTGTCCAGGAAAGTTTGGAGAAAGACCCGGGTTGTGACCCTACTGATGGTCCCATGATCACAAAGCTGGCGATGCATTGTATGGAATATAATCCGGAGAATCGCCCAACTATGAAGGAAGTTGTGGAGCAGCTAGAGGGTTTGCGAGTTGTTAAACTTTCTGGTGATGGATTAAGCCCGTCGAACTGAGTTTCGGCTGTCTACTACTCAGATACCGTGGGTTTTTAGACACTTGAATTTGCTAACTGAACGATTATGGGTTTTAAGAGCCTCCATTTATTTACTTTTGGTGGTTTTGTATGCATATTTCGGTTGATTGCTTGATATATGGTTCTACTATGAAGCTTATTGTGGGTGGCATGTACAAAATTTGTAGTAACTCTCTAATTCTGCATTATCTAATATACGGTTGAGACTTGAGATCAGAGAGTTGTATGTACATTCTGAACTCGTTAATGGCGAACTAACTCCCTCGTCCAGCAGCTGAACAAGGAATCATCTGCAATTTTAATTTATATTACTCTAATGCCCGTGCTTCGCACGTTTTCACGTGCTCATTGGATGAATTGGTATCAATAAATGTTTTTGGTTTTTGTAGTGATGAGATAGTAGAGAAATAGTAAGATGTTATTGAACCATTAATGAGTTTTAGTTTTTGAAATAGAAGGCATTTGTTTTTTGGGTACATTTTATGTGTTGTACAACTATTGTTTTTGCCAAAACGTGTGGTCAATGGATTGCAGTTCGTGGACAGGATAACTGGTCAAATTGTTGTGTTTGGAGCCTACGATTTATACTTCGGTAAATACATAGGAATTGTTGCTGTCATCATCGATACTGATACATAGAAAGTTTAGCCATAGCGTTTTCGTATGTCAGCAACTTGGTGTACAATTTTCAAATGTCCAGCAAATTGAAAGAATAACATGGCATAACATAAATTTATACTAAAATCTGAAGCTATCAAGTAGCAGGAATGATGTTTGGGCAAAGAAGCACAATGTTCAGTTTTAGCCTCGGCAGGAAAAAACGAAAGGAACAAGTGGAAGTAGAAAAGGAGGTAACTAATGAGAACAGTTGGAAAAAGTTCGTAGCGGTATCAGTTGATTCAAGCACACATTTTTTATACTACATACAGCTTGCCCACCATTGACTTTCTATATGGTTTATCGGGATAATGTAAACTTGTTGCAACTCATGTGTACACACATCTCCTCTAGCAATCATCAATCCACCAAAGTGGCTGCCACCCCCTACTGTGGAATCCAACGCCACTGCCATCTCCCTCTCTTTTTCATGTCTTTGACCTGCTTCCTATCTCTGTATATCTTTATCTGTATAAGTTCATCTATGTGCCAATCGAATTATACTAACAAAAAGCACCAACACTCCAGCATATTTATTTACCACAACAACTCTATTCAGCTTCTCCCTCACATTCTATAGTAGTTGAGAAAGGTCACCGCTCAATTTGTGAAATTCTAACCCCTTGTTGTTTAGTATTGTCTCTGATACCTGAAACATACATGCACGGGGAAAGTAACGGAATTTCACATAACTTACTCCTCAAAAACTTATAAAAGTTGAACTAGAAATCCAGATGCTTGACAAGGAAGAATAGATGGTCAAACGAATAGATGTCACCACACAAAAATAAAAAAAGAGAATACAACTTCCTTCAGATTTAATTATGCAACAAGAACAAGCACGTGGCCCAAAACAAATGGGTTAAGTAAACTGCTCTCTAGTTCCAATTTAAAAGTCATACCCCAAAATTCATGAACACCAATGTCGCGGAGTAATTTTGAAAAGGGTGCAATTTTAAGGAAGAAAAGAGCGCATAGGTTGTTTTATATACCCAGAGGCTTCATTCATTTGTTTTTATTTCTGTTTTTTCCAGTTTAATAAAGGAAATCATTTCAGCCATACTACAATGCATGCATCACCAATTCAACAAAGCTACTTCACACAAAGCACAAGAAGAAAATAGATGAAGTGATGGGCATAATCTTGCAAAAAATTAAAGGCTAATATGCCAGACTTACAATGAGAAGTGTCCAACTTCAGAGATACAATTGTCAATTTTAAAGGTATAAGTATAACAGTAATATAGATACAAAGGGGAGAGAGAGAGAAAAGATCCTTACCAATCTTTGCAAATTGGTGTATTTTAGCGGTGGAGTGCATCTTAGTGTATGTCGACAAGCCTTAAATCGGCTTGGAGGTTAAGTAGTCAATGCCCACACCTAAAAAAGTCCCCAAAGAATAAGAAACCATATTTAGGATATGCAACACAATAAGAATGCTCTAGTTTGATCCATATGAAACACAATAAGAATGCTCTTACGTCAAATCCAATGGTGCTCTTCTCTCCTTCAAAATCGAGATACGGTAAATCTCTACCCACAGTCTCTGCTGCATAACTCAAAACATAGCAATCCAATCGGTTCCATCAATGAATCAAGAGAAATGGATCTAAATATAGAGGAGTAAACACAGACTTTGTCAACGAAATTAATCTAGATTCACCACAGAGACGACAATCCAAAACAAACATTACAATGAATTTTTATCTGCTGAAGTTAATTAGTAGTCAGAAAGTTAATATACATATTTTGTTTGTTCTCGTAGTAATTTCCCTATTTTCTATTTACAAAACTTATAAATTCTCATCCTCTTGCATAATGATGCAAGGACTAATTCATATTGTCACAATGGATACAGTAAGATAAACTCTGTAAACAGTAATTTGACAGCAAAGTTATGTACTTGGATTGATAGCAAACAAGATTACACCTCATTATAAGCATTAAGTCAAGGTTTCAGGACCACATATAGCAATATACGTATCAATTAGATAGTATAAAAAACTTGATAACTGAAGAATA
Organism: Rhododendron kiyosumense; assembly: GCA_019656275.1. NCBI lineage: Eukaryota > Viridiplantae > Streptophyta > Magnoliopsida > Ericales > Ericaceae > Rhododendron > Rhododendron kiyosumense. The sequence goes on from BPLS01027999.1 coordinate 62,791, forward strand.
AGACAATCGATGTACAACGTTGAAAACAAGTAAAAACAATTGGACATGCTTGATACACCAATATTAAAATGAAAGTCTTCCAAGCCCAAATCCTGTCCAGAAAGAAATAAGAAACATGCATTCAAGGAATGCCAGGAGAAAAGGAAATTAGAATGAAATGAGGAACATCCATTGAAGCAAAGGACAAGCAACACCCATTTTTATCCATGTATGGGGACATCAATTACTCCAAAAGGAATAACTCTCTCATTTTCATCGTATCCAAATAGAAAAAGGAAATCCTTTACCCTTTAAACAACGATTTCCTTGAATCCCTTCATTTCCTGTCTTTGTTCATATCTAATCTTAAAATTGGATTGGAACTCGTTTCATATCTAATTTAAGTTAAACAACACTTACCAAAACGTTCCAATTGTGAAATAATGGAAATAAAGTTTGTTGACAGAATTGAAGTTGAAATCTTCCAAATTTTGAAGGATTAAAAACCAAAACCTCACAGGAAAACAAACGCTGGTAGCATCGCTAGTAAGAGTATTTGACTTCTCACATATTCTGTCAAAGAAACACAAAACCAGGCAATATTTAGAGGCATTAACCAGGCAAAATCCAAAGGCACTGCTAGGAGATGCATATGCTTTATCTTAGTCACAACTCCTTCGGATTGAATGATTTGGTTAGATAAAAAATTTGGATTAGAGCTTCTCACCCAATCCAAATAAGTGATTCGGGGAGAAAAGTAAAGAATGACACCTTATTATTAATATTAGTATTCTATTAAAAACACACTGCTGGGGTTTAAGGGCTTATTCGTTTAACAAAGCTAACCTCAGGAGCAACGAAAATCTAGTATCTCTGACAAAGTTTTGTTGATTACGAGCTTTCTATATCTGAGCGGCACTCTACTTAGATCCACCATCTCGATTCTTTTCTAGGGTTCTAAATTTATACTACACAAATCATTATGGTTTACACAAAATTGGAAGAAAGCACTCAAATTTTTGTAAAATCACCTCACAGAAGATCAGGAAGGGGAAGAAGCCGATCTCCTCTTCTCTTCTACAACATGCCGGCAATGACATGAAGCACAGAAATAGAGGACGAGAAATTGAGTTGGAACGAATCGTAGAGAGATTGGGAGGCGGCGGCGGCAATGAGGTGGACGTTGGGTTGGACGAAGTAGACTGCGGGGACGTCGTGGACGGGCTTGCGGTCCTTGTCGATGAGGAAGTAGTGGGTAACGCCGTGCTTCCGGAGATCTTTGATGTGGATTAGAGGAGAGTGAATGTCTTGGCAAAATCCACGAATTGTGCTTGCTATCTCACTCGTCGTGTTGTTGTTCATGCCTCATGGTATCTGGAGAGAGAGAGAGAAGCGAACTCGAGAAAGGAAGAAAACTATTTGGCCAGGTCAATTTCTATTGGAGTATGATTTTTCAAAACGTGTGGACAAAGGGTTCAGCTTCTATCCAGTTCACTATTGTCCACTTTGGTCCATTCAACGGCTTGCATAAACTCTACCAAATCCAACGATCCACATCATGCCCACCTTTTAGTCTCACACTCCGTACTATTTTCCTCTCTAAACACACGGTGAATGTTAACGGAAATACTTCTGCCAAACTAACGGTGCAAAATCTAATCTCCGCACAAACCACGTGTCGCCCTCTCACATATTACACAAAAGCCCACCCAAAGTAATGTTTATAAAATTGACTGGGTATGGACTGATCCAAAGGGGATTTTTTTAATAATTTATGTGTTCGAGCCAGTTTATATGTATTTCGAATAATTTTGGGGGGCCAATATTAGCGCTGATCGCGGGAGTCTCAATTAAAGCTAGAGAAAAGCTTTGTACGAATCGGCCTTAAAATAGTTAATAGCACTTAAGATGTTTCAAACATGAGACATTAAAAAAGAACAATCCCTAAATCACAGGTCTTGACCACTAGAGCTTGATACCAAAAGAGTTGATAACAGTTGCGAACCCAAGATCTTATACCAATGCCTTCTGTGGACAATTCATTACTTTATTATTTTAATGTATAAATAGTCTTAAAAAATTAACTATTCTAATTTTTAATCCGTTTTAACTGGGTAAAGATTTTATTTTTTAATCATTTTATTCTAAAATATTATAATTAATTTTTGTCTATAGCCCTTTCATAATCAAGTATACCACAATTTATATGTTATACGTGGAAAGTTGAGAAAAAAATGGAGTGTAGAAGTCATTTTCCATTGAAAAAACAACCAAAACAACCTGCTCTAATATGTGAAGCGAGTACAATGGCTTCAGTGGGGCTTTGGATTTTGAACCGTTAGTTTTGCAGTATTTCCGTTAACATTCACTGTGTATTTTGAGAGGAACATGTGAGACTACACGTGGGATGATGGGGAGCCTTGGATTTGGTAGAGTTAATGCAAGCCGTTGAATGGACCAATATGGACAATAGTGAATTGGATAGGAGCCGAACCCATGGACAAAGCAATAGAAAACAGGGAGAAAGCCGTGAAATCCGTGAATAGACCATACCTTCAGCCGAAAGTGCTCCGTTCGTTGTACTGCGCTAAACAAAATTTCATTGAAATCTGGAAACTGAGTACAAATTTTGAGAGTGAAAGCCAGAGAACCATAGCTCTGGAGCAAACGCAGGGACAACGCAAAATACCAAACCTACCCCAAGACCAACACATGCAAGGACCAAATGGAAGGAAAAATTTCAAAGGGCAATGATGTAATTTCAACACACGCCTTGGCTTACCAACCTTGGTTCTTTTATTAAAAGTGTATTGATTTTGTTGACCACGAATATAAATAGTTATGCGGGCGTCGGATGTTATGAGCAGCTGTGCTGCGTAAAGGTATGTGTGTGTTTGTGCATTCTGCAGGAGTCATAATCGCCTTTGTGCTGTAGTGTTACGATGCACAATTGGGGATTCACACTACTCTGAGTCCTAAAATGCCAAACTTCACGGTGCTGTAAGGCCAGGCCCATAGCGTAATTCCAGAGCTTTACGGCATACTGCTTGGATTGTCCAGGAAACTGCAGCGAAGAATATGCGAAAGAATGTAAAGAGATTTTTCCTTTGTTATTAGAAAACGTTTTAGGAAAAGGTAACTGGGATAATATTACCAAAAAAGTGGAGAGAGAGAGATTAATTTGGTCCATAAGCAATCACACGCATGGGCGGAGCCATTAAAAGTCGCAGGGGCAGCTGATTCCACTGCCCCCAATTTTTTTAGAGATTAATATAATTTTCACCCCATTCATTTGACCGCCTTTTAAAATTCATTTTTGCCCCAACCCATATATAAGGGTTTTGTACTTGAGAAACAGAGGAGTCAAAATAGAATTTCCACCCACAAACGAGGCTATCATGCATCGTTTCCAAAGTATGAAAAATTGTCAAGATCAATTGTGAATCGAAGCTGTATTTTGTTATTAATATATATCTACTTTTTGATTAATTTGTTAATTTGATTGTTCCTTTCAAATAGCAAGTAGAAAAAGTGAATCATACATAGTTCAAATTTTCGACCCCACTGAACGAAAATCTTGGCTCCGCCCCTAAATTCACACGGGTATAATATCAACAAAAAGTTAATCCATTGATCGAACAGTTATAAAGGTGCTATTGTTTGTACGCTTAGACATTTTAAAAACATTCTGCTCCATTTTAACATATGGATATTTGAATGCCAAATGACTTATCCTACTTTTAAGAATACTTTTTCTTCAAAAAATAAGCCAAGTCCCTTAATTGTAGGTTGGATATGTCCATATATAGAAATACATCATGTGTCACATAAAGAATGTCCCTTTTTTCCAATTCACATCCCTCATTATATCATCTATATTTTTTAATGTGTAACATATTTCATATTCAATACTGTTTGATAGACCCCATTAAACAAATAACATCATAAAAAATAACATGAATCATAAAATATAGACATTTTTTTCGTAAATATATAAAGGGAAATGATTTTGGCACTTTTTTTTATTAATGACACTCTCCTACAAGTTTATTTTTTACCAAAAATATACTTGCAGGAAAGTGCAAAAATACACTTGTAGGGTAATGCCGTTAACAAAAAATAGAGTGTGCAGCCATATGTATATGAACAGTGAAAATAACCAGCGTGGGACAAATGGGGTAAAGTAACACGTTTAGAAAGGGTAAAATAGGTAAATAATATTGGAGGATCGAACTCTAATATTTTATTTTATTTTAAAAAAAAAAGGGTTTTGTCAATCATTGAACAGTTCCCAATTCCTTGTGTAATTACTTTTTCAAGATACGGCGGGGACAGTGGACGCTTTCCACCGTGATGACTCTCCACCCGGCGACGGCAACCAGTAAGCGTTCTCTCTCTCTCTCTCTCTCTCTCTCTCTCTCTCACACACACACACACACACAAATGTGTAGTTTCGGATTAAATGCCTGCAGGTTCTTGAACGACTGAATTTGATCATTTGTTTACCACTCTGTTTCTGTGTAGGGTATGATTTATCGAACTTTCACAATGTACATAACTAGGATTTATTACTTCACTGGAAGGGTTTTATAAGATCGTAATATTGACTGCCTTAGTAAAGAGCTATCTCTCGATCTGCTTGTTTATAATCCAGGTCTTGTTTTTTTCTTTCCTCTTTTCAATGGCGATCTTTGATTCTTCTTTTACCTCTGCTTCTGTTCTAGTATGATGGATCTAGGTGATCAATTTCCAGTTTTACGTTCTTCTTCTTTAGTTAAAAACCCTAAAAATGAGAAAAACTCTCAAAACCCTAACTCATAGTCCGCAATGAATGTACCGCCTGTGATCCCCACTACGGCTGATGCCGGGGTTCTACCGCATGTGTTTACTAGTTCATGCCCTAATTCTGTGTCTGCGATGGATCTGAACCCTAATTTTCCTAAACCTAAATTGCTAGATTTCCTTGAACTGGTTACGGTTCCTAGTAATGGTGAAATTTCTATGGCCAACCAGCTCGAGGACCTAAGTAAGGAAAATGCTATGCTACGTAAGGTTTTGGCTGGGAAGTCTGTGCCTACTCCTTCTCCATGGGGAGCTTGGAAGATAAGGTAGGAGAAAGCTCTGTGGGTAGAGTTAATCTGGAATTTATTCCTCCACAGGTGATTAATGATTGAATTGTGGTATCTCCCCCTGTTGAGGAACAGGGGCTGGGTCGATGGAAGAATTGCCTGGTGGGTCATTTTCTGGATAAGAAAGTTCCATTTAAGATGGTGCGAAGTATTACAATGAAAATCTGGGACAAGTTTGGTATAAGTGATGTCCTTGCTAATGATTTTGGCTTCTTTTTCTTTGTTTTCGCACATGATGGAGATCTGTTTAAAGTGTTAGAAGCTGGTCCCTGGCTTATTGGTGGCAAATTGCTAGTTCTTAAGAAGTGGCAACCTCATATGGCATTGATTAAGGAGAAGCTTCAATCTGTCCCAATCTGGGTCCAATTCTATAATTTTCCTTTTGAGTACTGGACTGCATGTGGTCTTAGCTATATTGCTAGTTCTGTTGGTAAGCCTCTCTATTGTGATGAGGTGACTGCTAAATGCAAACGGATGAACTTTGCCAAAGTTTGCTTGGAGGTCAATTTATAGTCTTCTTTTCCTGAGTCGTTTGATCTTCTTTGCCCCAATGGTGATTCTATGATAGTGAATATTAAATATCCTTGGCATCCTCTAAAGTGTTTGAGGACGAGGTGCAAGGTCTTTGGACCCTCGGATGCTCATTGTCCTGCCAAGCCTAAGCCAATCCCTGGGGCTGCCCTTGTGGAGACAGTAGGGACTCCTGTTCAAGCTGGGTCTGTTTCTCTTGGTGGGACAAAGCCTGATGTTGCTGTTAGCCCTCCTAGGGAGGGTGGTCCTAAGGATTTTGGACATTCTCAACTGCCTTATATGCCTGCTACTACTTGTGCTAAGGTTGTTGTTCAATCTCCTTCTAAACTTGGTTGTTGGAATATAAGGGGCCTCAATAACCCCTTAAAGCAAAAGGGGGTACTTTCCTTTATCAGAGTTAACTGCATATCTCTGTTTGGTGTTGTTGAAGCTAAGATTAGGCCTGAGAATATGGTTTGTACTACTGCTCCGGGTTAGGGCTGCTTGTGGCCTTCCAACCCATACATGGGATCTCAATTCTGAAATTCAGTGGGGTCTTCTTCATAGCAAGGGAGGTTCTATGAGGTCTACTTTGTTTAAGCTCTGTTTAGCAGCCTCTGTCTACCATCTTTGAAGGAACGAAATGGTCATATTTTTCAACAGTTGGGTCATGATCATTCTGCTGTGGAGAAGTTGATTGGGCTAACCAATACAATAACACTGTTAGGAGCAAATGCTTATCCCACATGGGCTCCATGAAACAAAACAATTAGCTCTCATTATTTTGATTGTACGAGCAAATTGGAGCTCTAGCTGAAATTTCTCGAAAATGCGTGGAATCTGACTTAGCTATGCTTAGACTGCGGTCAACTAAATTAATTTAGGATAAAGACGGTCGATAATATTTACTGTAACTTTTAGTTGATTTTTTTAATTATTTATCTTTTTTGTCATAATTTTTACGTCATATCATTTTTTTTACACCATGGATTGTCTCTTTCGATTTTTTCTAATTTCTTGTGTCCGCAACACTATACCTTAGGTCCGCAATGGTCAATGTAGCGTCCATAACATTAGTTTTCTACATGTTTTAGCCTTCTATGTATCAGAAACATTTCACAGACCTCACGGACACAACTCCGTGAGTTGCATCCGTAACATTGTACCTCGCGGCCGCAAGGTCAATCCTCACTGGTCTTCAGTAAAATTTTTTCAACTTTGGCCTAGATTTTGTAGCATTTTGATTCCTCTCGTCAGAGACCAACGATACATTGGAAAATATTGACTGCAGGTTTCTTGAAGTACATACTCAATTCTGGTTTTAATCTTCTATTTTCCACGAATATGTGAAGCATACTACGTAGTTTTGGAATAAATATGTCCGAAGGTCCTTGAACAACTGAATTTGATCCTTTATTTACCACTCTGTTACGTTTCTGTGTGGGGTATGATTTGTCGAACTTTCGTAATGTACATAACTAGGATTTATTACCTCACTGTAAGGCTTTCATAAGATCTTAATGTTGATAATTAGCAGAATACACAAGTTTGGTTAACCAATACAATAACACTATTAGGAGTAAATGCTTATCCCACATGAGCTACATGAAGCAAGCTTTCATTATTTTTTGTCTCAAAGCACTATTCTCACAACGTGAACTTTTCTCTTAGGTTACTATTGACTAAATCAATTCTTGGTTTGTTTTTCAGAGCTTCCAGGCAAAGTCCAATTCTGCACTGGTTCAACCGATGAAGGTCATTCATTGCTTCCATTATTTAAACCTAGTGCTACTTTGTTTGTATGTTTATTATGTGTGTGTATGTGTTATATAAATACATTTTTGTGTTTTGTGACAAGAATACGGTGCTACTCATTGTAAAATTTATTTATTTTGACGTGGCATGCATCATTTTGTTACGGGTTGTGATGCTTATATGTTGTAGGTTGTGATGTTAATATGCTGATTTGATATTTTTGGACGTTCATTAAATCCATAACCAAGCAATGTCGGATTGTATTCCTTAACATTCCCCTCATATAAAACCACGTTTGAAATCTGTCACGTGTACCTCTTTTTGGTCTATCATTGTGTAGTCTATTTGTTGGTTTTGCCATCGCGGGGTGCAAATGATATTCTTTAAAACATGAGATGGAATGGGATCGCTCTGAAATCACGTGAAAATTTTTACATACAACCAAAAAGATTAAGCTATTAGGTAGAGATATCCCAATATTATATCAAGTGATCAGCCATTCCATACCCAAGCAATGTGGAATTGGATTTCTTAACAGAAAGCAATCAAGCCTTCCCTTTGTTTGAAGGATAAAAACACGCAATATATTGAAACCATGGTTAAATAAAGCCCATCTACGGAGACTCCTGAGCTACCAAATAGTTCAACTCAGGAGGCATTTAAGCTAAAGACAGCTAAAATATCCAATCAACAGACAAAAGCTTCCTAGGAACACTGGGGCTTCTTCTCCTGCAAGACTTCAATCACTAGAAACGTCCTCCATCCCTTTTTAAGTGTCTTACTTCATAACTCCAACTTATTAAAAAGACATCATCATTATACCTTTCATATCAACTTTTTTCTCTATTTTTCCTACTTATCCATCATTATAACGCTTTTACTCCCTCCGTCCCTTTTTTAGAGTCCGGTATTCCATTTTGGGCTGTCCCTTAATAAGTGTTCATTTTGTAAAGTTAGTGGGTAAAAGTTGGTGTATTGTCTATTTTGTCCCTAAAAAGTAGATTCCATTTTGAAAAGTTAGTGAGTAAATGTGTAATGATGATGGGTAAGTAGGGAAAGTGGAGGAAAAAGTTGATGTGAAAGGTATTATGATGATGTCTTTTTAATAAGTTAAAATTACGAAGCAAGACACTTAAAAAGGGACAGAGGGAGTACTTACTAACTTTTCAAAATGGAATATACTTTTAGAGACAAAATAGACAATGCATCAATTTTTACCCACTAACTTTACAAAATGGATACTTATTAAAGGACAATCTAATATGGAATACTGGACTTTAAATAAGGGACGGAGGGAGTAGCATCTATACGCAATGCAACTAAAATATCCAATCAACCGACAAAAGCTTCCTAGAAACATTGGGGCTTCTTCTTCTGCAAGACTTCAATCACTAGAAACGCAAGATTGTAGTAGCATCTATATGCAGTGCAACTAAAATATCCGGTCAACCAACAAAAGCTTCCTAGAAACATTGGGGCTTCTTCTTCTGCAAGCCTTCAATCACTAGAAACGCAAGATTGTAGTATCTATATGCAACGCTCTGCTGATCTTATAAGCAAGCCTGTAACAAACTAGAATTTGTGCATAGTTTATATTTACACAAATTGTCAATGTCTTTGGTAATGATGTTGTGTGCAGCCTACCGAAAGAGAGAAAATGTCCGGCACAATTGCACTTGATGTAATTACCTTCTAATTGTACCAGACTTATAGAAACTATTGAAATTGATGTTCTTATGGTTTGAAAGATTGGTGTCGCTACATAACGGTATCAGTGGGTGCTGAGTCTTGTAATGAGTAATATAGTGGTCTGCTAAAATTTGCAAACATAAAGGTCTTACGTATCGATAATAGTCGTGCAATAATGGGCCATAACAGTAGTTAATGGCAGAAAATGCAAAGAACCAATTATTTTCAAAAAAGAATCTAATCTAATATCAAAACGGCACAACAATTCTTTTACCTGAGAATAATACATAAATACAAAATATGTTGGACGATGTATAAAAAAGTTAAAGTCGTGTGCAAAATTTTGAATAGTTTCAAATCCCTAACTACATCTACAAATCTGCTACAATTGTTATACCGATATTGTGTTATCAACACTGCTACAATTATATTTTTTTTTGCTTGGCAATACACTGCTACAATTACCCAATGGCGGAGCCAAAATATTGATCCAACGGAACAACAATTAAAGATACACTTAGTAATTTTTCCTTCAAAACTTGTGGATCAATTTGTATTTTGAACCCCATTGAGCTAACATGGGTGCCACTATGGCCACCGCTATTTAAAACCTTAGTCCGTCCTTCCATACTTTCTAGACCCATTTGCCAGTGATCATTGGACTTCGTCCTACAGATTGGACAAACTGGATTAGGATACACTTCCTTCGTCTTACTGGCTACCCAATTTCGCATGGTTTTCCAGATGAAAAGGAATATCTTAGGAGGGACTATGGAAGCCCACGGCTTTTTCAATGTAGAAGGCTCTGGGAAGTTCAAAGGGCCTGGGCCGCCTGGCCTACTAGCATTGCCTTGCGATCCCTCACTAAACAATCACCACTGGTCCATGAAAGGGATAAATTAAACAACTTCCACCCTCTCTTTGCAAACAGCCTCAGCCTTTGCCATATTTTCCTGTTGAGATCAATAAAGTTGTTCACCTCAGAGATTGTGGAGTAAGAGATGGACATTGGGAGGCTAGTTCAAGGGTGTGGAACTTATGGAAATAATGACAAATGAAAGAAAATTTGATTAAGACGGAAATATAGAAGAAAGTTTTTCATTTCCCTTTGTTTGGTTTCATAAAAGAATGTGCAAACAAATATTTTCCACTTAGTTTCTCTAGATTTTTCTTTTCTTTTACTCGCAAGGTGACAGTCAAGCATGGGAAAAAAAATCATTGGAATGCACTTGTCCACCCAGGATGTTAACTTTCTTACTACTTTTGTATTCCACCTCAGAGCACAGCACAAAATATCACTTCCTTCAATCAAGCATAACTGAATAGCCAGCCTGCTTAAATCATAATTCTGAATAGGTACAGTTAAGTGTCCACATTTTTCCAAGGCTACCTTGACATATAACACATTTGTACTGAAAAGATAGATACCAAATATAACACATTTGTCGTCGTACATGTCACTTACCTTCCTCAAAGTAATGCTTATAATCTCAACAATCAATATTATTTGGTAGCGGGTGATGTTCAACATGCACCACTCCCGCCCATCTACACATTCAACATTTTCAAAGCAATGCTGCGTCCAAACCATATTCTCCATTACTGTACTTCTTGCATTCAATGCCCTTCGAATGTAGCTCTAGTACTCGATTCACATAACGGCCTTGGCATTGTAAGATGTGGAAATATACTGTGCACCAGATTGTGTAACAATAGGCAATATGCTCATAGTCGCATGTTGTCCAAAAACTGCTACATAATGAAGTACATTGGCCAAATTGGAACTTCAGCACCTCTTTCCCAACTAAAACCAAAGTTAAAAGTCTCTAACGTAGTATTGTTTCCGCTAGGAGAAGGGATGACAATAAAGGACAAAGGCATGCTCCTATAGTAGTGATACAGAAGATAGTTGTGGGCTGAAACGCAGAGAAGGGAAGATTTTGTAGAAAAAAGTAACAAGGACATGGAAAACTTCCAATAATCCAATTTCATCAGAAATAAGATTCACAATCATCTTGTTTATCAAATGCCATGACAAAAGTCAATTCAGAGTACTCTAGTTTAGTCTGCAGCGGCCAAAAATTCAGTATAAAACTCATACATAACTTACCGAATCTGCACAACTTGACAAATTTACACACACACACAAACGTACCCCAAAGGTAGTTCCTCAAAGAAGAAAATGATGCAAAAGAACCATAAGGAATAAAAAAATGAATAAACTGAAATACAAGTTAAACTTCCAGGTGGGAGAACGACCATTGCTAAATGCAGAGAATTCCTTTGGCATTTGTAGGATACCCAAACTCACTCTACCTACTATATCAAGCTACGCTACCCCGATGTCTGGCGGCTGACATCGGACCTTTGTCACCATCGCCAATTGAAGCCGACCACTGCTAAAACCAGCTGGAGTTCCGGTGACGAGTGTTTGGCTACGGTTCTCGTGAAATCTAGATCTGGGGAGTCTAGGGTTTAAGGCTACTTACGTTCTAGGGATCTGCTATCTCTCTGTTGTTTACTCCCAAAGTTGGACATCCATCGTCAGATGATAGTCGGCCACCATCACCATCGACAGTCACCAGTCTCCGGCGACTGTAAATTTCACATTTTTTTCATATTGATTACTACTCCCTACGTCTCTAAATAAATGTCTGGCATGCAACCCTAGGCCTTTAAAAATATGCAATTTTTTTGTTTCAAAATTCAAAAAAAAATTCACAACTTATAAGAATTCATTGATAGCTATTGATTTGTCAAAAAAATTTGATTCTTTATAACGAAAAAAATGCATCTTTTTTAAAGGCCTAGGTTTGTGCGCTAGACATTTATTTAGGGACGGAGGAAGTACGACATAAGGATGTTAGGATTTGTGAAAGGAAAATATGTGATATTATTTATTTAAAAATTAGTAGCTTCTGTTGTTATAACTTGTACCTGAACTAATGTAACTCGTAAAACCTAAGTACCACAATTTCGCATTACAGGTTGCTCTGTACTTGTAATTACTATACATAGTAATATATCTCTATGAGTCAAAAGTAATATACTATTACCAAAATAAAGGTCAAGGCGTTTTAAAAGTAACACTTCAAATCTTTACTTGATAAAGCCATTTATTTAGAAGTTATTTACCAATACGAACATTGGACAAGGCATTCAAGGATGATTTTGGTGAATGGGAAGACACTCAAAAGGAAGAGTGATCCATAAACTGTCTTTTGTATTGTTTTGTGATGTATTTTGTGTGCTAAGCCTCAACAAACCATTAGGTCAATTGGGAACTCTACATAAATGTGTTCAAGTTGCTGCTTCTTGTATTTTACTATCACATACCAGACATTGGTTGAATAAGGCTTTGTAAAACTTTATATGGTACGCTCTAAAAGAGCACCATATGTGTTCTGTTAATTATGGAAAAGCACCTCGCCCCTTTTTGGCTTCACTCTCTTCACGTTATAAATCCGTCCCCTATCTTACCATTTATTTTCAATAAATCTTCAATCATAACATTCTAAAAAGTTGGCATGTGTCTTTTTTATCACATGAAAATTTGCCATGTGTCCTTTCAAAGCATGTTAAAGTATTTCTTGGGGTAAAAGCATATGTAAACTTTTTCCTTCTTTTTGATAAGTTAATATTTAGTGGAAAGGCATTAAAGGAATCCTATCGATACACAAAAGAAAGCGAAGAAACAAGAAGGCAAAAACTGACTGCAGCAAAAAGAGACCAATCATTGGAAAAAAAACAATTCACCGCTCAATACCTATAAAAGCATGTTGGAAAAAACCTATAAAAGCGTATTGAAATATCACCAACTATCCTTGCAGTGTTTCATGAATATGATCTTTCTCCCACCCTATTTCTTCCCTTAATCATATACGTATTTTCTTGTGTTTGTGAGAGTTTTTTGCCTGAACAATATGGGTTCACTCATAACTATCGAATTAGTCTAGCATAATATCAAAGGACTAGGCTTCTTTCTTCGTCAAATTAAATCATTACTTCCTCTCTAGATTGTCCGAAAATTCTGTACGAGTGATCATTGAGTATCTTGGCTCAATTGTCGGTAAGAATTAAGAGACTACGGATGAAGTAATACAGAGTACAAGATAGATGATCAAATGGCAGACCTTCAGGAGTTGTGTGCAATGGTAGCATACTCGCAAAGTTGAAGGACAAATTATACTGTAGTGCTATATATCACCAGCCATGCTACACAGCACTGACTGTTGGGTGACTAAGATGAGTGTTGCCTAGATAAGAATGTTGAGATATATGTGTGGTAAACTTTGCGATACAGAACCAGAAACGACAACTTTTGAAGAAAAGCAGAGGTAGCACCTATAGAATATAAGAAGAGAGCAAATAGTTTAAGATGGTTTGGGTATGTCTATCATAGCTCGGTTGATGCTACAATAGAGGGTGGCCCTAAGTGGAACCTCCCACATTGGGAGTTTGGGTTCAGTGTGTGTGTGTGTGTTTAAGCTCTCTCTAGTCAACAATTGCATAGTGGAGGTGGTAAGTGGAATTACTCTTGTACCTTATGTAGCACTGGCCTCTCGAGGCCGGTGTGTCCCCGTGTCCGACACAGGGACACTGTTTCCCAGAAAAAATACGTATGAGGCGTGTCTGATAAATTTTGCTAATTTTTTTAAGGGGACTTGCAAGGGACACGTATGGGAACACGACAATAGTTAAATATGCAATTTTTTTAAAAACTTCGGGGGGTAAATGTGTAATTGCTTCGAATATTTTGCAATAAATATTTTGTTTTACGATGTATATGATGCTTGCTTATAAATATTGAAGCTTTAAGCTTATACACCTAACTTTTTTATTCACTGATATACAATAAATGTTATTTATTTATTTTTGGTGTGTCCCCTACCGAGTCCGTGTCTCCATTTTAAAAAAAATCCCGTGTCCATGTCTGTATCCGTGTCCGTGTCCGTAGCTGTGTTAATGCTACATGGCTCTTATTCTTCCGTGTTAAAAAAAGACGAATGGTCTTGGCCCGCCCTTGTGCGGGAGCTAGATCCAGGTCTCAGGCCCATTAATCCGATCATTATAATCCTGCCAGTATGTGGGTAAGGCTCTTAGGACTGTGATCTGGGCTGGCTCCCACATCGAGAGTTTGGGTTAAGTGTGTACGTGTTTAAGAGGGTCCTCATACCCCTCCCCAGACAGCAATTGCCTAGTGGAAGAAGTAAGTAGAATTACTCTCTTACCCTTCTGTGTTTTGGGGGGAAAAAAAAGGTGGGAGGGATACACCAAAATTGACTATAGAGGCTATAATTCGAAAGAATCTAGATTTTCCGAATATCATGGAACAAAATATCCTCCACAAAGTTCACTAAAGAAAACGAATTCATACAGCCAACCCCAATTGATTGTCACTAAGGTTTGATTTGGTTGTTTGGTTAGTTATCCACCGAGAACCTTGGGGGGTGTATGCCTATTTTTTTTCTCCATTCCAAACCACCAAGCGATGAATGACTAGAGCCCACCTTAGCATCACAAAAGAACAATTTCCAAATATTTTGACTTCTTAGACTTTAGCCACTAACCTTTGATCACCATTCACTAGCCCAGACTCTTGCTTAGTAAGCATGGAAATCAAAAGTCCCTTGTCTCTAAAGAGTCTAAACCCCAAACCCCACCGTTCTTTCTCCACCAACCTGCTCCACCTCATTCAATGAACTGTGGTTTCATCTCGCATTTAGCCATCAGAGCTCACAATTTCCTTATAATGGCAACTTAAAACAGGATATCGCACAATTAGTCATAGAAAAAGCTACAACTTTTCACAGCACTCTATGTCTCTTCTTAAATCCTATCATTAATACATATTGAAATGTGAAAATTGGTGACTTCTGGGTGGTGATAGTGACGAATATGTAGCCAAATTATTAGTTTCACAAATATGATCAAATTCATCACTTCTCTTCCATGTTTTTTGAATTGGGATGTTTTAACAAATAAAAAGACCAATAAACTTGTAAGATTGTTGATCAATAGCATATGTTGCCTGGTTGCTTCGCAGTAGAATAAGGATGCTTATGATACCGAAATCGGATTTGCCTGTACATAAATAGAAGGTTTGGGTTGTGCGATTGTTTCTTTTAGGTAGTTTGATCTCCTCTGGTGATCTACTATTTGACTTCTTGATAGCCAAAAGATGAAGATCCTTAGATGAGAATGCAAATCTTCTAATTAGCATATTCACGAGAAAGCTTATCAACTAGAAAAGAAGAAAGAATATGGGATTCTATGAAACAATATTCACCACCCCCTTGTGTATTTTAAATATTATCGTGTATTGTGGTTTCTTTTATATCCATTATGTTTACACATCAACTAATTGAGCTGTCCTGTTCTTTCATAAACTTTATTT
Organism: Rhododendron kiyosumense; assembly: GCA_019656275.1. Classification (NCBI taxonomy): domain Eukaryota; kingdom Viridiplantae; phylum Streptophyta; class Magnoliopsida; order Ericales; family Ericaceae; genus Rhododendron; species Rhododendron kiyosumense. The sequence goes on from BPLS01027999.1 coordinate 78,250, forward strand.
CCTGGGGAAGAAGGTTTGTTTTGATAAAGCTAATGTGCATAAGAATGGAATTAGAATGTAATGATCATAATTATGACTTTTTGCATATGGAAGCATTAGTAAATTATTAGTTCAAGAGTTTTTTACTAGGGGAAGAAAATCATATAATGAATCAATGATGGAATTATCAATGGAATTATAGTGCAAAGTACCAGAAATACTTTACAAATTAGTGTAGCTTGATGAAAATTTATGACTTATGAGAGATGTCTAGTGTACTCCACACCTTAACTTAAACTACTTAAGTCTTGCAGCAGACAGTTAAAACTAAATGGTACTAGTATTTTAGGAGTGCTTTTATACTTGTTATATTCACAATTACAATCACTTTCACATCCGCCATCAAAAAGAAAATACCATAGATATATATACACCGTACATCATTTTTCTGATAAGTAGATATCTAAACATATTGCATTTAGATAACGCATGGCAGAAAATTAGTTGATTTGCTTGACTGGCATCATACATGTGTTTCCACTCCTTCACCCTTCCTTTTCTCTTCTTCCCTCATTTACATGCGTTAAGTAGCAAACTTTTCTTCCCTTCACTGATGCAACCAAAGATATCCATAAATAATATAGAGAGAGAAACTCCCAAAATAAGATACAAAAGAGACTAGCTCTTGATAATATTTGTTCAAAAATGATCAAAGCTGCCACAACAAAGGACTCCAACACCTATATATAGACTCAATACAAAAAGACATAAATACCCTTACTACATACTACATCATACTCCCCTAATAAAAAGAAACTTGTCCTCAAGTTGGAGTAGTGTCCTCCGGCAAATAGGGCACCAAGTGTTGCACATTGAATGTGTTGGAGATGCTCAAGTGAGAGGGTAAGCGGACTTGATAAGCGTTGTCATTGATCTTGCGCAAGACTTCACAAGGACCCACTTTCCGATCGTTTAACTTCATGTAAGCACCATGAGGATGCCTATCCTTGCTCAAGATAACCCAAACAAGATCCCCTTCTTTGAACAAAACCTCCCTTTTGTGTGCATCAACGGCCACCTTATACTTCGCATTAGACTTCTCAATGTTGAGCTTAACTTGAGAGTGGATATTCTTCATAAACGTAGCCATATCTTCCGCCTTAGAGTGTCCCTTCTTAGGGGTTGGCAAAGAAACGAGGTCAACCACACTAGAAGGTTTTAACCCGTAAACCGCTTCAAATTGGGAAGTGTGGATGGTGCGGTTTAGAAAAGAATTGTAAGCAAACTCCGCCAAGGGAAGAATTTCATCCAAACTTTTTGGATGTTCCGCAACTAAGCATCGCAACAAATTCCCAAGACTCCGGTTTACCACTTCCGTTTGACCATCAGTTTGAGGGTGAAAAGAAGTACCAAACCATAAATTGATGCCAATCTTCCTCCACAAGGACTTCTCAATGTTGAGCTTAACTTGAGAGTGGATATTCTTCATAAACGTAGCCATATCTTCCGCCTTAGAGTGTCCCTTCTTAGGGGTTGGCAAAGAAACGAGGTCAACCACACTAGAAGGTTTTAACCCGTAAACCGCTTCAAATTGGGAAGTGTGGATGGTGCGGTTTAGAAAAGAATTGTAAGCAAACTCCGCCAAGGGAAGAATTTCATCCAAACTTTTTGGATGTTCCGCAACTAAGCATCGCAACAAATTCCCAAGACTCCGGTTTACCACTTCCGTTTGACCATCAGTTTGAGGGTGAAAAGAAGTACCAAACCATAAATTGATGCCAATCTTCCTCCACAAGG
>BPLS01027999.1:80035-107737 GCA_019656275.1 Rhododendron kiyosumense
TCTTCCAAAAGTGGACAAGAAACTTAGCATCTCTATCGGAGACAATAGAAGTAGGGACGTCATGCAACTTGTAGACCTCCTTGAAATAGAGATTGGCAATGTCAGTCGCATCCATAGTCTTCTTACAAGGTATGAAATAAGCCATTTTTGAAAACCGATCCACTACTACCATGATAGAATCACTTCGCTTTTGCGTAGGAGGAAGCCCTAAGACAAAATCCATACTCACGCATTTCCAAGGACTTTCCGGCACCGGTAAAGGCAAATACAATCCCACATTAGTGGTTGTTCCCTTATTCAGTTGGCAAGTTTGGCACCTTTGCACATAGCCCCCCACATCTTTACTCATTCCTGGCTAATAGTATGCATCTTGAAGCAATGCTAGAGTCTTATCCTTGCCAAAATGACCCAACTTGTGACTTTCGGCCAACAATTGCTCCCTTAAAGAGCATGTAGGGACACACAATTTAAGTTCTTTGAAAAGAAATCCATCCTTCAACATGAAACATGGATCGATAACCTTATTACCCATTTGCAAAGCATTGATTATCTTACTAAAATAAGGATCTTCGGCATAGAAAGTGCGAAATTCTTCAAACCCAACAACCTTGTTCTTCATTTCCACCAAGAGAGCCACTCTTCTACTCAAACCATCGGCCACTTTGTTGAGAATTCCCGATTTGTGCCTCAAAGAGAATGTGAATTGTTGTAGATAAGCCACCCACTTGGCATGCCGTTTATTGAGGTGTTGTTGGCTATTGATGTACTTGAGCTTCATGATCGGTATTGAGGACAAATTCCTTGTAGGCAAGGTAGTAACTCCGATGCTTGATGGCTTGGACAATGGCATAGAATTCCAAGTCATAAGTAGAGTACTTGAGTTTAGCACCGTTCAACTTCTCACTAAAGAAAGCAATAGGTTGACCACCTTGGCTTAAGACTCCACCAATTCCCACTCCCGAAGCATCACAATCAAGTTCAAAAGTTTTGTCAAAGTCGGGTAAGGCCAAGATAGGAGCTTCCGTAAGCTTGGACTTCAACAATTTGAAACTCTCGGTGGCTTCTTGGGACCATATGAACACCCTTTGCTTGAGGCAATCAGTAAGAGGAGCCGCGATACTACTTAAGTTGGCAATGAACCTCCGGTAGAAGGTAGCTAACCCATGAAAACTCCTCACTTCATGAACACTTGTAGGCGTTGGTCATTCCACAATGGCCTTAATCTTGTCTTCATCCATATGAACCCCCTTTGAAGACACAACATATACCCAAGAAAGGTTGAAGCATTTGAGTCATTACCCACATAAAAGTGCTTGAAGCATTGGTAAGACCAAAAGGCATCACAAGCCATTCAAAGAGGCCATGAGGGGTCTTGAAAGCCATTTTCCATTCATCTCCCGAGCGAACTCAAATTTGATGATAACCACTTCTTAGATCAATCTTTGAGAAGACCTTTGAACTAGCAAGGCAATCCGACATATCATCTAGCCTTGGAATGGGAAAGCGGTACTTGATAGTGATCTTGTTGATAGCTCTACTATCCACACACATCCTCCACGAACCATCCTTCTACGGAGTCAAAAGAGCCGGCACCACACAAGGGCTAAGGTTTGCCCTTATGTAGTCCTAAGGCTTGCCCTTATGTAGTCCTAAGGCTTGCCCTTATGTAGTCTTTCTCTAGAAGATCCTTAACTTGCCTTTGAATCTCTTCCCTCTCCCTTGGAGACATTCTATATGCAGGCGTGTTCGGAAGGGGCGCCCAAGGTACCAAGTTGATACAATGTTAAATATCTCGCAAAGGAGGCAAGTCGGGAGACAACTCTTGAGGAAACACCTCATCATACTCCTTCAAAAGTTTAGAAATCGCATCGGGAACATCCGACACACCCATATCCGCCATAGGAACCAACACTAGAACATACCCGGTTTCATGACTTTCCTTGAGAAATCCTTTAGAAGCAAGGAGCGTAGTGGGAGGAGGCTTTGTAGTCACCTTCTCCTTCATAGGTAACAAAGTGAATTGTCATTTTTCCTTAAGGACGGTGTAGGTATTCTTCTTTCCATCATGGATGGAATGCCTATCATATTGTCACGGGCAACCAAGTAGTATATGACAAGCATCCATAAGAACCACGTCGCACCAAGCTTCATCAAAGCACTTTTGCCGAATAGAGAAATATGCCAAGCACCTTTTAGTCACCTTGATTTCCATTGCCCTTCTTGAACCAAGAAAGGGTACAAGGATGGGGATGATTGTCTACTTTGAGTTGTAACCTGTCCACCACCTCTTGAGAGACTACATTCTCACAACTTCCGCTATCAATAATCATGTTGCAAACTCTACCGCCAACATTGCAAGTGGTGTAAAAGATAATGGTACGCAACCAATCTTCATTACTAGCATCCTTGGGAGTAAGGAGAGTCTTTTTGATCATCAACGCATAGCCTTCTTCCTCCTCATCATCACCTCCAAGTTCTTCATATACCTCTTCGTCATAAACGGGAATATCATCCTCACAACCTTGTTCCTTAATCTCCTCAATGAAAAGTGCCTTGTTACGACCTCCGGAAGCCTTACGACAATCCGAAAACTTATGTCCCGGTTCCCCATACTTGAAGCACTAAAAACCCCTACTTTGGAATTGATTTCAAGTCTCCGAAGCACCGGATTGATGCTGATTTTGAGCTGGTGTTGAAGTTTTATCCGCTCGAGTTTGAGTACCAACCCCAGAAAAAGCACCTTGGCCACCACTAGAGGAAGAACCACCCCTGGCATAAGAGTTAAAGGGCTGCCCGGACTTGGAACCGCCTTGATTTTGTTTCCCGGATCTCGAAAACTTCCTCTTTTCTTGCTTTTCGGCCACTGAGGCCCGATTGTAAGCTTCTAAAACCGTCCATAAAGTTTGCATAGCAAGGGCATCTTGGATTGTGATTGTCAACCCACTTATGTATCTTGCAACTATTTGATCTTCACTTTCATTCAAATCAACTCTAGCAACAAGTTGATGGAAAGCCTCTGTGTACTCATCAACACTTCCCACTTGTTTGAGATTATGCAAATTCTTGTAGAGGTTTTGCATATAATTGAAAGGCAAGAATTGTTCATTGAATTTCTTCTTCATTTTCTCTCATTCTCCAATCTTTCCCTTTACTCTTCGTAGTCTAGTTCCTTGCAATTGCTCCCACCAAGCGGAAGCTCTTCCTTTGAGACGGATAGCTACTAACTTCACCTTCTTCTCCTCAAAGACATCTCCATAATCAAACACTCTTTCAACAATGTTTATCCAATCAACAAACTCATCTGGGTTAAGACTTCCATTGAACTCGGGAAGTTCAATTTCAAAGTTCTTCTCCCCATCTATAAGGAGAGTGAGTGGAAGGTGGCCTACACCAATTCGGATTGCCAAAAGGATTGTCAAAGTGACTTTGAGTCCTCGGACCCTCCACTACCCGCACGCGACACTTGCAAGCCTTGCACATCACCGTTAGGGTAGCAACTTCTTGTCTCAACTCTTGAATCTCATGGTTTTGGTTGCCAAACTCATTTTCTTCACCATTATTCACCACAAATCCTCTACCTCTACCTCTACCTCCTCCTCCTCTTCTACCTCTAGCCCGATAAGCCACGACAATACCCAAATTCAACTCCAAACAAGTAAATCCACCCCAAATAATGTAAACTCAGCCAAATCAGTTCATGAACAGCCTCAAATCACAATCAATCGACAAAAATAGTGACAACTCAACAACAAACCACAAGAAATCGAAGCAAATAGCAACAAACGAGACAAACCCAGCTGAAATCGAACCCAAAAACGCAGATTCAAGTGCCAAAAGAGCAGTTCGGACGCTCTTACCTCTGATTTGAGTACAATCGGAGGTTGTATGAGTCCAATAGGGGTTGTACGAGCCAAAACGAAGGCTGTACAAACCTTAATCGACTGTTTCGAGTGTTGAAACAGTGAAAACGAGCCTGAAAATACTGTTTCAAGTGCCGAAAATGATAGATCTGCACTCGAAAATGATGGAACAGCTTCGGAAGTGACTGGGCTCCGGTCGAAACCCCAAAACGAAGGCCGTAGGGTGCTCGAACAAGTCCGAACAGTGCTGAAATGGGTAGATCGAGCTTTAACAGTGCCGAAATGGCTAATTTAAGTTCAAACAGGTCAGATCCGAAGGGTTTTTGGTTGGATTCAGGGCTGAATAGGGTTGAAATCGAAGTATAGGGTGATGGGTTGGATAGATCTGAGGATTTGGAGTGATTTGGGGGCTCTGGCGAGATTTTCCGGCGCCGTTTAGGTTTCCGGTGAAGTCTCCGGCAAGATGAACGGCGGGATCGAGCCTAAAAGCTCTGATACCAAATGATACAATCAAAGATATCCATAGATAATATAGAGAGAGAAACTCTACAAAAGAGACTAGCTCTTGATAATATTTGTTTAAAAATGATAAAAGCTGCCAAAACAAAGGACTCCAACACCTATATATAGACTCAATACAAAAAGACATAAATACCCTTACTACATACTACATCATTCACCTTTCTTTCAATCAGGCGTATGTGATAGCATAATGATGTCACAAGTTATTTCTGTGGAGTGCTTGTTCTTTCATTAAACCACCAATAATATCTTTATATCAACCTCGTATTCCATTTTCTATGATATTGTAAAAAAACTATCTGAACCTTAAATTTTGAAAATGTGGTAGCCATTTGGTATCAACCATGGAAAGACACCACCTTGATGGTAGGCCAGTAGACAAAGTACCTGGACTTAAGTGTGGCTCTTTCCCAATGGGTCACGGGGTCTAACCTGCCTGACGTGGTAGTTTTGTGAACCAAATGCTGTGTGAGAGAGCTTGCCCTGGAGTCTCCATGGTCCATGGTTATGCTGGTTTCCTCCACCCCTTTAACGCATTAAAAAAAAGCTTTGAAAAGCTGCCTGAAAAAGGTATATTCAGTTGAAACATTAAAGTGAGGTGCGTTCATTATCTTGTAAAAACATCAGCACACCTAGATCATTAAAATGTAGGAACCCTAGGTTTTTCTGCAAAAAGTTGACATGGAACTTCCACATCTATAAGTTATACATTGCATGTAATGGCTAACAATCAGAATGACAAGATTAAAAAAACAGTCATGAACATACAAGAGTAGAAATTGAAAGAAGGAAGATTGAAGTGTCTTGCACAGGTTCGAGTTTCATTTTAGATGCTCATAAAGATTGATCTAACATTACATTATTGCATTTACCCTACTTAACGCTTGAACTCTTGTCATTGAAACTAACAGGAAGGCAATAAGCACAAGATGGACAAAGCTTTGGTGATAGAATTGAGGGACTCAGGGTTCGGGTTACCTACTTCATGTCCATCGAGTCTGAGTGTTTATGCGTATTGCGTCTTAGCTGGTATACCTTTTGTTCATGTCAAAGATGATTCAATATTTGATCCAGGTAATCTCTCCCATTCAAGAGAAAACATTCACAATCTCTTTACTTTATATGTATGTTTCACTTGCAAAAATAGTATTTGATAACATGCTGTGAAGTGTTTGAAAAAGTGATGTAATTTTTGTGTAATAGAATGTTTACGGTGAATATTAATATTAACATGGATTGTGAAAAATTCATGTCTGCCATTCAATGAAGATCAATAAAAACTAAGAACTTTAATTTTATCAATACTTCCAGTAACTTATGATGTTTAAAGATCTTCTAGACAGCTTAAACTTGTAACCAGGGGTCCAAGGCATATACATTATTAGAAATAAAACGGTTCGTGAGATGGTAGGTGTAGCACCCATAGAAGAGAAGTTGAGGGAAACTAGGCTAAGATGGTTTAGACATGTCTACTGCAAACCAAGAGATACAGTAGTTAACAGAGCGGATAGGATAACTTTGGGTAACAATGCTACGGGGAGGGGTAGACCTAAGTTGACATTAGATATTGTGGTGCGCAACGATATGAGTATAGTAGGTTTGTGTGAACAAGTGGCCCTTGACAGAGCTCAATGGAGGAAAAAGATTCATGTAACCGATCCCAAGTGATTGGGACATAAGGCTCGGTTTGGTTTGGATTGGTTTGGTAATCTTTAGTTTTTGTATCCACTTGTTACTCTTTATGTGTAGGGCACATAATATGTAAAGACTTTTTAAGTTTTGGTAAAAATGCCTATACTACAATCAAAACTCATGAAGAATTGTAAGGCTATGTATCATAATGTCACAAGGATGACAGGTTTTACTCCCTAACAAAGTCAAGTAGCAATATGTTCATTGAGACTTTAAATTTGGTACAAATACAGATATTGCAGTTGGAACATATGGGAATTCCTATTGCGCACATGTTTTACATGGGGAAAAAATATTTTAAGATCATCAAGTGAGTTGTCTGAAAATGTGTAGTAATTTGAGTATTGTGCAGTGTGCACCCTTTGAGGTGAGTAGCAAGACTAAGTGATTGTAAGTTCATTATAATTTGGCAGTGACGAAAACTGAAGAATCAAAACCTAATGCCTTGTTCTCTTTAGAATTTAAAAAGCATTTTTCAAAAAATTCCCCCTAGATTCTTCCTACTCCCAACTTTTCTCTCTCTATCTCTCTCCACTTATTACCCCTACTATTTTTAAAAAAAATTTCAAACACTAAACCAAACAAAGCATAATTCTTTTAAGTTATTAAATCATAACTTTCACTTTTGAATGGTCTTTCTTGATACAAATATAGGTCTACACTGGTAACACTTTATGGTATAGGGTAGGCACTGCATGCAAACTTTATTTTTCCATACAAATGACAGAAGTTACGGATCTTGTGATGGGTACTTATCATGATGTTGTCTATAATGCATTGTGTGTTAAATTTATATTAATCACGTTGCGAATTGAATCCCATCTCTTGATATGGAAGCAAGCACCCTACCATTACACATGCTCATCATTCAATAGGTTTGTCGTTGAATTACTCATATCTACAGTACGTGTTATGTAACTGTCCAAATATGTTTCCATATTTTTTCACAACAGTAAACAAATCTTTACAATTCATAACTCAAATAGAGTAATTTTGATTTGCAACTTGCCAACTACTGCATCTCATATCCCGAGATGTATGCATGTTAATACTTCTTTTGAATGTTTTAAATCAATTCAGATAAAGGTCCAAAGGTCGAATATCAGAGTTATACCACACGAGGTGGCATAGAGAGTTTGATGAAAGATGATATAGTAGATTTGGATTATGATTTTATGGATTACGCTGAGGAATCAACCGCTTTTAAATCAATCATTGGCTCTTGCCTTTCGGACTGTGTGTCGTACGAGCTTTGGGTCGGGTCACAACCTTCAGAGGCGAAAAGCTCCCTTGCCTATAAAATTTATTATTCGCAACTGCCAGAAGGGGTTGAAGAATACAAAAGACAAGTTACATTAGTGAGGCAGAATTTAGGGTTGATTGATAGAGGTGAAGAGAGGATAAAAGAGGTTAGTATTCTTGCTCATACCAACAGATGTACATTAACATCACATGCATTTTCTAGTCAGATATATCATTATTATATTGCGTTGAAGGCCTGATGACCTTAACTTCTTATTTTCAGATATATGCAAAGGTTACCAGTGCATATGAAACACTATCAGCAGCTCTAGGGGACGATGACTTCTTCTTTGAAAACAGGTGAAGATCAATATGCTTTAGTTGTCACTGCAATCATTAATGCCAAATACTTTTAACTGGGTGATGGAGGTCCCTAATGCTTTTAATTTTGACAGGCCTACCAGTTTGGATGCAGTCTTTCTTGCACACGCCATGTTTACACTTTTTGTTTTGCCGGTGAGTCAGTTAAACTGTTCCCACTTGAATGATACTGGTGAGTTCATTTAGTAGCAAATTTTACAATGATGTAACCACCAATTCTATAAATTTCAGGAGAAAGAACTTAGATACCATTAAACGTGTATAATTAAAAGTTCAAACCACATTGAACATTCAAATGGATGGTCGAACAGATCACTTTTTTTATCCAACAACCAAGGCTTACTCTATCAATTTGATAAACTAGACCCAAAATGGAATGAAAGAAAGGCAAACTATAGGGGGTTGGTTTGGTTTGATCCAGTGTGTAAGAGATTGAAATTCCACAGAAATTCCCTATCTGTAATACTTTGATTCAGTGGGTATTTCTATTGGCTGTCAACCCAAAGTTCAACAACCTTTGCATTATATTTTTGTGCATTAACAGGAGACATCGTCACTACAAAAGAAGTTGCGGGAGCATACAAACCTCGTGAACTATGTCAGATGTCATGGTAAAGAGATAGTTGATAGTGATTCATGGCCTCAGTTCCTAGCTGATTCTGAACCGTCAATAGCATCACTACAATCAAAGGGGCACTCAAACTGGAGTAAGTTCATTGCAGATGAACCTGTGCAAAAAACTTAACATGTTATTATTGCAACTTAACAATAATCATTTGATTCATTTCAATGCTCGCATCTTATTATTTCCTAACTTCTTATCTAATATTTGATTCTGTAGACATTTGTTGTTTGTGGACCCATCCTATCAAGCAACACTCAAGAAACATTTGTATCTCTTACTGCTATCCACTTGTTATAGATGATTTTAGGTTGAATACGATCTTCCCAAAAGAGGTGTTGGGAATATACAAAATCATATCTCATACATGTTTTTCAGAGTTCCTTGTCCCACTTTCAACAATGAACAATAGTAATCTGATGATATGACCTTGGAAAGCTTCTTGTGCTCGATTACATTGACTCCCCAAAAAAGATTATGGCAGACCTAAATTTGGTTGCAAACGTGCCACACAATGCTTTCATCCACAAACAAAAAATTTCTACGAAAAACGGTTGCAAGGACAGTATGTTCTGAAGTCATAAATGCTAAATAGAAAAAATGTTAAACATAGAACAGTAACACTAAACAGACAATGGTTTGATTAGGACTTAAGAGACAACATATTATATCCTTAAAGAACAAATGATCTACATGTTACAGGGTAAACAATAAGAACAGTTTTGTGCACTGTAACCAAAACACTAGCAATAAACCTTCAATACTTTTTCCCTTCAACCATCTGTAAGTATGATTCGGTTAGTATTAATTCTTTAAATCATCCTTGCTCAAAAAATGTGCATCATTTCTGCATATTTGAGCAAATAAATTTATTTACTTCTGTTCTTAACAGGTTTGGCAGCTTCGCCACCTAAAATGTTCAAGTTCCATCACATAGTTTTCTACTCTCGTGATTTCAAAGACAAGATAAGTGAAGGAGGTTTTGGTGAAGTGTACAAAGGCTGCATAATCAAATCTAAAGGTGAAACAGACAAGGGAGTGAAAGTAGCAATAAAAGCTTCTTTCGGCAACAAAGAAAAAGAAGAAAGAAGCCAATGGGAGGTAAGTTCACAAATTGCAACATTTTTTTTTCCATAAGCACACATCTTTGCAACATTAATGATCTTGCATTTCAATAATCAACTTCTCCAAATTTGCAGGCAGAGATAAAATATCTGACCAAGATACATCATGAAAACATCATAAAGCTGTATGGATACTGTGAGACCAAAGTAGGTTTGTACCTCGTATATGAGTATATGGAAAATGGCACCGTTAGTCAGAAGTTGAAAGGTAACCAAACCACGTAAACACCGCGTTAATCTTTTTTATTTTACGTGTCTATTCTGTGGGGGCTTTCGCTGGCATGGATGTGATTGTGGTAATAATAGTAAACTCCCAATGTAAGCCTTCCAAATCTTCCATTTCTGCACCATCATAAATGATGTCATAAGTACAGAACCAGGGTATCTAAGCCAGTCACAGGTGCTCACATCAAAAGGCAACAAAGACTAATCTAGGGTAATTGGGTCCACGAAGCACCACTAAGTTATGTAGGTTAGTTGGGTCAATGAGGCACCAAGGGAGAAAATTCCATCCAAAAGAAATCATCCCAGTAATCAGAAGGTTCCTGCTTGATAACATAATACAGCGGCAAAGTGTAAGACAGGATGCTACCTACCCTAAAAGTTAGACTGATAAGTTGACCATGAGAGCATCAAGACCAAGAAGAGAACCCTGGCTAATGTTGGAAAAGAATTGTCAACTGTGGTTGATGGAATATGCTGATAGTCATAACCGTAGTAGCAACCCAGTTTTACAATACACCTATTATAGTGTGGTGGAACTTGCATTGGCTCTAACAAAGCATGGGTATATCAGAAAATGTCAATATTGGGCTATCTAGGTTTGCTTAACCTGCAGTGTACCGCTTCCAGAACCAATCTACTTATACACAAACCTTTCCTGATTTAATATCCGCGATTCAAGCTAAAACCAAAACTCCGAACGGAATGCACTGTGAGAACTTTTATAACTATCACATTAATAAAACAACCATAACATGTTTAGCTTTCTGATATTTGACAATAATGTTTTCAAATATGATTTTCTTGTGAAAATAGACCAAATATTTAACAATTTGCTATTTTCAATTCCAACAGATCTTGATTGGAAGCAAACAAAACAAATTGCAAGAGGATCGGCTGCAGCACTAAAGCATCTACACACCCACACTCCATGTTTGGTATTCAGGGATTTCAAATCCGAAAACATATTACTTGACGAGGTAATATTCTTACAAACCATGAACAAAGTGTTTATGTTCTTGTTATTTATAATATGGCTGACTTGTACTATTTTTCTTGTGGTTACACCCCTGGAAATGTACCAACTCCTTTAACCTCAGCACTTTAATCCAAAGCTGGGTGACTTTGGCATAGTCAAAGAAGAACACCAGACTTATATAGCCGGTACTTCAGGTTCCACTGATCCAAAAACACTACGATATGGTAAGCAACATAATAATGCTTAGTTGTTGTTATTGATAAATCAATTACAACTTTTTGAGTTCAATAAATCAATTACCTATCACATTACAAAACGAAAGCTAACTCTATCAATCACTACCTCCGTCCCAAATTGGATGTCGATTTTTGATATTCATGCCAATTTCAATTCCTTATATCTTTTAACATGGATCTAAAAAAATATGCAAGTACAAAGTTTTCAAACTCATGAAATACATCATAGATTGAAAGATATAAGCAATGAAAAATGCACAAATTTCAAAAATTGACATCCCTTTGGGCTGGAGGGAGCACAACTTTTTGAGTTCAATAAATCAAAGCTAAATCATTTTGAGTTCAATAAATCAATTACAATTATTTCATGAAAACCAAAGCTAACTCTATCACATTTGAACTTCATTACCTTCTCTCTCCAAAAGTTAAGGCTAAGTCAGGACTTTGTTATTGATCAACAATGACTTTTCCAGGGGAAGGAGCAAAAGAAACTGACTTATATAGCATGGGAGTTCTCCTAATGCAGCTAATAACTCAAGAAGAGTCCGTTTTGGGTCAAAGAGGAGAGCATATTATGGTGGATATAAAAGAAAGTTATGAAAACGGGAGGGTCAAGATTGCTAGAAAGCTAGAGGATACTGGGTGTGACAAAACTCATGCGGAAATTGTAACGGCATTAGCATTGCAATGTGTGGAACAAGATTTAGCTTCTCGGCCAACGATTGAGGTAGTAATCCAAGAGTTAGGTAGACTCAATTAGAACATATAAAACGTAAGCATTGGATATGTAAAGAGTATGAGATGGGGACAACCATGAACAAACTTGGACTATGAGATTTTTAATTCAAGTATTTCCTTTGCAGCACAAAAAAAGAAGATTAATCTTTTATAATATACTTACGGCTTCTGTTGTCTTTCATTGCACACAAATCAAAACCTTCCTAGCTAGAAACAACAAAAAAATGATTGCAAATAAGGGCTCTTTCGAACTTCTGGCATGCATTCAAATACTGTAAGCGATTAATGTCTTGACACTAATACCTTCCAAAAGGTTATGAACTACACAAAAATCATTATTCTGGTGATAAATTGAGAATGCATTCCCCAAACCCACTGCACAAAAAAGAAAACAGGCGTGAAGATTTGACAGTTGATTGTTTGACCGGCTAATCAGAAAGTAACACATGCACCTGAGTGAGGTTTACTCTTCGACTGACCAACGTTAGCACAAACACTTATCACCAATATTGGCGAGACACATGGCATTTCCGTGATGGTGGTCTCGCACCACCTCGCAAGACATAATAGGGTTCGTCCCAGCAGATCTTCCAAACAGGAGAGTTAGCCCAAGCGCCGATGTTGGCGCTATCCCACATAAATAGGGGCGATAGCACGAAGAGCCAAATGATTATTATTCTTGCCTAGACTTAAACGTCTGCTCAGGCCTCAAGGCAGGACCCGAAAGGCCAAACAAGTTGTGACCTTGCCCTCATAGGAATGCAAGGGATCTCCTCAGAGAAGGGGACAATCGCGCACCCGGATAGTCGCAAGACCATCGCGATGGGGACATCACCCCTGCGGTCAAAGGGTACGGAAGGGGCATGTGTCAACATGGGCTTGTACGTTTTGGGTTTTGAAGGAGGTTTGACAGTTGATTGTTTGACCAGCTAATCAGAAAGTGACACATGCACCTGAGCGAGGTTTACTCTTCGACTGACCAACGTTAGCACAAACACTTATCACCAATATTGGCGAGACACATGGCATTTCCGAGATGGTGGTCTCGCACCACCTCCCGCAAGACATAATAGGGTTCGTCCCAGCAGATCTTCCAAACAGGAGAGTTAGCCCAAGCGCCGATGTTGGCGCTATCCCACATAAATAGGGACGATAGCACGAAGAGCCAAATGATTATTATTCTTGCCTAGACTTAAATGTCTGCTCAGGCCTCAAGGCAGGACCCGAAAGGCCGAACAAGTTGTGACCTTGCCCTCATAGGAATGCAAGGGATCTCCTCAGAGAAGGGGACAATCGCGCACCCGGATAGTCGCAAGACCATCGCGATGGGGACATCACCCCTGTGGTCAAAGGGTACGGAAGGGACATGTGTCAACATGGGCTTGTACGTTTTGGGTTTTGAAGGAGGTTTGAGTGGAGAGAGATAGAGAAAATGTAATGGAGACTATGAGTAGGGGCTTTAAAGCCCCCAAACATACAAGCACCATATTATCGCACCACTTGGTGCATGAGTACTGGCTCAATTGGTCTAAAAATATAAGACATCCTTTCACAAAATTCGCAGAGAGTAAGCAACATTCCCTAGAGAGAGTTGACAAGCACTAATTTCCAAGGGAAGAACATTCCCCTGCGGTGACTCTATTGTCTTTCCCCCTAAGGACCCAAGGCTAAACCTAATTAAAGACTCCATTGCCTTGATCCCTTCTCCTCACCCCTGCCCTCTTCCTCACCCTTCTAGATCACTCCTCTCATACTCCTCTCATTTTCCTTAACTATTAATAATCCTTAACCTCTCCAGCACACTCACTATTCAAACCTCACCTACATTCGCAACGGGGAGGTTGTTTGGTTAATGGTTAGTTTGAGAAGTGGTCTTCAAACTTCAGGCGACGATAAAGAAAACACAGGACTGATTATGGAAGAAAACGGCTCCTCTAGCCATGATGAAAATATCACCCGAGAGGCCCTTAAGGCCATCCAAAACACTCAAACTAAGTTGCTCTCGGCTATCACAACCTTGATAGAAGTAATCAACTTAGCTTTGCAGAAAGCACCAGTTGTGGCTATGGAAACACCACAGCAAATCAATGTTGCAGGTACCTAGAGGTCGTTGGAACCACTTCGGGACAGCACCCACAACAAGAAGCACTTGGAGAACAGGGTCGTGCCATCGGAACTGGTTTAGTCAACAAAAGACCCAGTCAAGCTGAGCAATTCCTCACTTCAGCCAATGTTCAATCATTTCTCCTAAAAGGAAAAACAAAAGTTACTCTACCCTCCCTACCCAACCAAGATATCCAACCCCCATACCCCATGGCTATCCACTTGCTCCCATAGCTCAAGATCGATGGGAAGGAGGGAAGCGCTCAAGAATATGCGGTTCGCTTCATTGACGCAATTCGAGCTTATTCTGCTGATCATAACCTCCGTTTACACAAATTTTCTAATTCTCTCACCTCACAAGCATTCACTTCGTATGTGAATCTTAAACCCTACTCGATCGCCACCTGGGAAGAAAAAAATGGTGAATAAGTTCTACACCAAATTCTTCCAGCACCGCAAGTTCGCTCCCTTATCTCTCGTGAAAGAGACCTAGTGATACGGCGGAGACTTCACACAAGGCATCAAACGCTTTCAGGACAAAGCTGTGGACTGCCACGTGGGTTGAAACTTGGTCAAAATATGCGTTGACGGCATTCTACGAGACTATCCCGTATACCTGGTAAACAGGAAAATCCCCACCTTCTCTGCCATGCTACTGCCAGCTTACAATCTTAGACAGATGGTCAACATACCGTCTCGAGAACAGTGGAAATCTAGTCATAGTCAGACAGTCGCCAAGGTCACTTCTGCTCATCATTTGCAGAAATCGCAGGGGGATGACGACGACATCGATCGATCAAGGAAAAGAAAGGAGAAAGAGCATACTCCAGTTCCAATTGCAGTATCGATGAAGTGAAGGCACTGGTGAGTGAATGGATCGCATATGGCGCCCTCAAACTCCCGGATTCTCTGTTTACCACAAGCATACGAAGCATCCGACAACTGATGTCGGACTCTATAGAGGATTTTCAAAAGTAAGCAGTCCTTGAACCAATTAAAGATAGGAGGCACAAGGAAAACTGCTGACGTTTGTGAATGGCCCTACCCCAAACATGAAAGAACTGTAAACATGGCTTCATGCTACAGTTTCTTCGCAGGGGAAGATGAGGACATAGACGAGACCTCCTACTATGATCACCTTGAGGAAATTGCATGTTATGAGCAGCCAAGGGTTGTACCATACCCTGATGCTGCCATCAAAGTGTTGCAAAACAAAAGTTCAAAATGTTTTACAATGCTCTAGGCTTCACGAGTGGCAAGAACTGAAATCACAAAGTCCATCACGGACATCGCAGAGGTACGTCAGCAAGCATGCATGGCCGCGGAAGGGTTTATTACTACCACCTTCTCAGATGCATATCTTTGCGTTACTTTCCTGCACAACAGGTCGCTCTATGTCACGGCTTATGTCAAGGATGTTGAACTGAAAAGAGCTTTCTTAAATGGAGGGGTGTCTATCAATATCATGCTGCTCTCCACCTTTAAGAAAATGGCAATCTAAACATACTGTGAAATCCTCCATATCTATCACAGGGTTTGGAGGTGCCAAGGGGGAGTCCATTGGCTACGTTGTGGTAGACTTCACGGTAGGCGCCATTTGCACCGCAACAAAATCCGTATCATTGATGCCTAGACGAATTACCACATCATACTGGGAAGAAGTTGGATGCACAAATACGCCGCCATCCCATCAAGCTATCATCAATGCTTGAAGGGTATATCGGCCGGGAAGAAAGTTACCGTTGGCACATCTGAAAGACCTTTTGATACTCACAAGGCTCACCTTTGAACTGGAAGAAGAAGTTCAAGTTGCGTCAGCCAAATCAAAGGGCATAAAGATTCTGAAGTGGGAAAACATAAAGAATGGAGACGAGGGTGTCGCGAGCAAGCAATCCTCCGCAATGGAGTCATTCACAGTGCCAAAAAAGATCATTAAGATCAAAGAAGGGGGCAAAGTGGTGTACTGCTTGTGAAGGTGTGGGAGGGCAGTGGTCTCTTGCGGGGCCACTGGCCCGCCCACCACAGAGGTAGCAGAAATCAGGCCACAACCTAACCCTGAATGCATGCAAGACAATCCTAAGCCCCAACAAGAAACCTTAGAAGTAAACGTAAGGCAAAATGACGAAACCCCAAGGCTTGTGTTCATTAGCAAGGACCTATGAAAAGTAGTTAGAGAAAATATGATAAAGTTGTTATGAGAAAGCGCGGATGTTTTCGCTCGGCATTATGAAGAGATGCCTGGTTTAGACGAGACCCTATATCTTTGGACGTGTTTCCCAACACCTGTTAAGCAGGTTCAGCAAAAATACCATCCTGTATTGGAAGAGAAGATCAAAGAGGAAGTTGAAAAACTGAGGAAAGCAGTCTTCATACACCCAATCCAGTACCCATCCTGGCTAGCCAATACTGTGTCAATAAAGAAGAAAAACGAACAAATCAGAGTCTGCCATAGTGGATCGCGGGCAAACAAGTGGTCACTCCTAGAGCCACCACTGTGATCAGTTCTGCAATCATAACACCTGGCTGAACCACTGGAGCTACATTCTTCAGGGCCCAACTGCTTTTCACGTCGCGCCACTCGGTCCCCTTATGCTTCAAAGTCCTCAGCGAAGCATCTCGATGATATATCACTGGCGCGACGGGAACCACCGCGTTCCCCTAGACGAAGCCATTGAAGGAATCCAAGTTCCTGCGTCAATATAAGCAGTTGTTCACTGTGAAGGAGGGTGCCCTGATTGTTTCTGGTATGATCACGGAATCAAATCCCACAACCAGCTCCGCGCGATGAGCCCTTGTGAACCTCTGTATGCTCTCGATAAATGTCTTCAGTAGTGGCGAGGGACCAGGAACTCCTTGATCATAGCTGAATTGCCTCGCCACCCTATCCGAACACAAAGTGCGAGCCCTCCACGCACATGGCTGAAAGAGAACTGGGCAACCGATAGCGAATGAGGAAATGGCAGAAAAGGCTATCTCAGCATCTAAAGGATTGAAGTGCAGCGCCCGACAATCCTCTGACAATAAGGGAAAATGCCAATCAAAACTTGGGCATATGGACGACGAAGGAATCTAATCTCATTGTCCGCATAATTCTCCAAAAGCTTTTCCGAGTTGGTCCTACTCCAGCGCAGGATTCATGGATGTAGCTCTTCCCCCAAGGCAAACTCCAGCGGTGTTGGAGCTAAAGGGAAAAGTGCTCAGAGAAAAATGTTGTGAGGAATTAAGTATGCACATTGGAAACTATCTCGTAGCGACCCATGGACCACTCCATGTCTTGATGAACCTGGTCCATTTGTTGAAAGAAGGTGACCAGAAACAAGGGCCCAAGCCCATTGCAAGACTGACCATTAGGGGAAAAACTGTTGGGCTTGCAGAGGAAAGTCCAGAACGACAAAGAAAGAAAGCCAATATGCGAAGAAACTTCACATGTACCAAGTGGTGTTGAACATTGGGTGTGTAAACTCCTTAGGCTCTCCCTATAGCTGTTCCATTTAGGGTGGCGGCAGGTCCTTGAAGAAGTGCCTGAGCCAGCACCCCCACTACGTCTTGCCAGCTTGGTGGGAGTGCGCACTCTGCCTTCTTTGTCGAAGCAAGAGCCAACCAGCCTGCTTTAGTGTATTTGCGCTGTAATCTCTTCACATCACGTCAAATGTCAATGACAGCGGACCCCCGCGTGCCTAGTCGCATCAGCACAGAGGCATCTTGCACAGTGGGGCCTGCCTTCCCCCATGGAAACGTGAAGGTATGAGTGTCTTTGATCCAGCGGCAGCGAGAGATCATGAAGTCAATGTTGGGATTCTTCCGCCGCAACACCAGGTCCATAGAAAGAAGGATGGAGTCTATTAAAATATCCAACTCCAAACCAAATGGCAAAAAGTGGAGAGGCCACCCAGGCTCATATACATATACTAGTTTTGGAGGAGATAATTAACCAATGTGGGACAAACTCCAACAGAGTCCAATGTTTGCGTAGACATGAAGATTTCCAGGAAAGCAGGAACTGCCACCATCGACCAATCTCCCAAGTGAGTAGGGGCCTGAGAAGCCGACTCATAATGCACAAAGGAATAGGGGAGATCACCCCTCTTGATTCAGAGTCATAAAATAAAAAAGGGGGGTGAGATAAGCGTTGTCCAAAGAAACCTTAGGACGGAGGGTGAGTACCTCTGCTAGTTCTCTACCAAGGAGAGTACTTCTTTCCAAAAAGGATCACCTTCGCCCTTCAAGTACAGTGCTCGTCACCACTCGCCAGAAGGAGGGGAAGGCTGGAACCGCTAACCATGGTTCTACTGCCAGCATCTACTACGTCAATACAAGTTCAAGCCATTTCGGAAGAAAGACTTGAGCTTTGGAGAAGATAGAAGACAAGAAGAGTTGGTAGAGAGAGGAGAGCAATTGAAGAGAGGGAGAGTTGGTAGGAATGAGAATATTCTCCATTGACCTGCATTTATAGAAAAAAGACAAGGATCGCAAAAAGGCTCCTGGAAAAGCTCTGCAAAAATGATGGCAAAGATTTAAAACATCGCTCATGTCACACAAGCGCAAGGTAGCGCATGAACCACACGCACGCAAGGGTCAATTGTAGGGAAGGTCAACAGGCCCGACGATTTGACCAAATGACTATTTGACTGGCTAAGCAAAAAGTGACACGTAGAGTCACCTGACCGAGTTTGACTCTTTGATTGACCAACCTTAGTGCAACACTTGTCACCAGTAGAGGTGCGACACGTGGCAATTTCGCAATGGTGGCCTCGCGCCACCTCACAAGACTTATATGGCCGCGACGCCCTCATAATGGGGTTCATCCCAACGGATCCACCGAACCAGACAGTTAGCCCAAGCAATAGCTATTGGCGCAGTCCCAGAGAAACAGGAACGATCAAGAGAGAGCCAAATGATTATTATTCTTGCCTAGACTTTAATGTCTGCTCTGGCCTTGAGGCAGGACCCGAGAGGCCCCTAAGGCTTGGCAGCGATACTGGCGTGATAGGTCATGACCATGCCCTCACGAAATGAAGGGGATCTAGTGGTTTGATGGCTACAAAAGAAGAGGGGATCTCCGCGAAGAAGGAGACACTCACAAGACCATTGGGATGGGTGACGTCACCCCAGCAGTCAGGGGGCACGAAAGGGACACATGTATAACATATTATTGTGACATTGGGTGCCCGAGTACTGGTACTGGCTCGAGTGATCTATAAATATAACACATCCTTTCACAAAATCCCCCGGGAGTAAGCAACATTCCCTAGAGAGAGAAAATTGGCGAGCACTGATTTCCAAGAGAAGAACATTCCCTTGAGGTGACTCTATTATCTACATGGACCCTGGGCTGATCTGACGTAGAAACCGGATTAAGGATCAAGGACTCCACTGCCTTGATCCCTTTTGTTCACCCTGCTCTCTTCTTCATCCTTCTAGATCACTCCTCTCATTTTCCTTAACTCTCCTCTCATTTTCCTCAACTGTGAATCATCATTAACCTCTCCAACACACTTATTCTTGAGGAATATTTGACTCACTAGACGGACCTCACCTAAATTTGGCAAATGAAAATTTCAAACTGCTTTGTCCACAAATGCATCATTGCATTTGTCAAATAACTTAAGCTACCATATATGCGCTGAGCCAGACGGTATGTTGGATGGATGATGTTTACAGGAGCACAAGCTGCTGCATGAGGTTGGGGAAAATCAGAGAGGGTATCTCAAACCTTGAGCATGTAACACCACATGGAGGTCAATAAGAACGTAAAGCAAAATGACAACATAATTAACAAATTAGGATAATGAAAAATGGAAAAACTTTGCCAAACTCAGAAAATAAATACACCTGGTGCGTAAAAAAACTAAGCACAAGTTTGTCCCACAGAAGTTCTAGAAGTTCTTTAGTCAACAGAATTGCCACTTATGTTCTGAATGTTTACATTTTCTTTTGTGGCATACTGCATACAACATTCATCCGTAGTGCTACATGAAAAAGCATTAATATCATAATGTGCATGACTGTTGACAAATGAAGCGCCATTCAGGTGTCAACTGCTTCCCCAAACTGCCAGAACTAGTATCGGAAGGGCAAAAAGATATCTAGTTCAGTAACTATCTTTCAGAAAAAATTTATTTTGTATTTTTTGTATTTTTTGGTGAGAGGAACTTAGAATGAAGAAATTCTTATTACAGCACCATTCAAAATAATCAACAAAGCAATCAAAAGAACCAAATGGTATGAAACCTAGGAATGGGGACCAAGTCTTGCAACATCTGCATTTCATTGATATGTTGTAACATCGCCAAGGACAGTTTCGTATTCTGACTTATTTCCAAACAGAACTTCAAATGTATGTATGAACATTGAATGCGTGACAAATGATAAGTTTCCAGAAAATTAAAACAACGCAATTGCACCTTGCATTTAGTGATTGGCGTTGTGTGCAGGGCCGGCCCAACCCCAAGGCCCAAGAGGCCTGCGACTTGGACACCCTAAAAATGTTCAATTTTTGGGGCACTCCAATTTTTTTAGTATTTGGGTTTGACTAGGACTCTTTTTTAGCCCAATACCATAAAAAAATGCCCATCCAACATGCAAATAAACGCCCAAAAACTCCAATGACCCAAAAACTCGGTGGCATTTTTGTAAATCAGAGAACCAATTGGTCCATTTCGAAAAAAAACAAACCAAAGCTCTGGCACATTTTTTCCATGAGAATAAATTATGTCCGGCTCACATGGAAAACCCTCTTTTCCGCCCCACCAATCAATAGGTGACAACTCAGCTATTGCCTTTGCTGCCTTGGAAAAATACGTGCACAGCTATTACTACTGTGGTAAAAAGCAAAAAAGGAAAAACATAGTAAACTATGGTTGGTTTGGTAAGTTTTGATTAAAAAGTTAGGACTGACTTATTATTTTTTCTATTCAATTTTTTTTCGTATTTGTTAATTTTGCGTTAAACTTTTGTGACTTATTGATTCATCTCAACGAGAGGGATTGAAAAAGTAAAAAAAAATATTGATCGAAATTCATAATTTTTTTTATAAAATACAAAAATAAGTCAAAATACAGCTTTTTGACTTATATTTTCTTTTTCTTTTTTTTAAATTACGAGTTTCGATCCAAATTTTATGTTTTTTTATTCATCTCGCCGAAACAAATCAATAAGTCACAAAAGTTTGACGCGAAACTCACAAATACGAAAAAATTTTGAATGAAGACCAAAAAAAAAGTCCTTACATTTTAATAATCCCACCATCCCCGCAGCATATTGTTTTGACAAAATTGGTATGGGTACACCACTTGTACACCTCCTTGTATGAGACCTATTTTGAGGGCCCACACAAATATTGTGAACCTTGAAATTTGTTCACAACAGTTTTTGAAGAGTCCCTATAAAAATCAATTCACTCAGGCATTGGTAAGTGCTTGATCTATACGTGCTTGATCTATACGTGCTTGATCTATACGATATTTTTTTGGTCTATACAAGTAGAGACCAAAAAAATTGTAAAGATCAAGTACTTACTGATATCCGACTGAAATGATTTTTCCTGGAAACCCTTCAAAAAATATTTTGAACAAATTAAACTCAGATCATTTGTGTGAGATCTTGATGACTTTGCTCGTATGTAATAATTAGTAGAAATTTTATATTGGTTTGGTTTTCTCGTATTTTGATCGTTGCTGTAAAAATTGTTATGTATTAGGGGCACACTTTTTTAAATTTGGCCTTGGGCACTCAAAACCCTTGGGCCGGCCCTGGTTGTGTGTGAGACACCAATGGCACTGAATAAGATACGCTTCAAGACAAAAGAACAGACTTTGACATGGACATTAAAGAGAGTACAGTTTGAATACCCGTAGCCAAGCCTCATAATCTTCTAGATATCCCCTCAAAAAATTCAAGTACTTTTCTCTGCCAATGCTGAAAAAATATTGGACAGTTACAGAATTATTTTAACAAGATGACACTAAGACAATGATGTTTTTTATTCTTAAAAAGTTAATAGAGTAGCATAATCTCAAGCCAACAATGAGCGAGGATGAGAAAAACAGTGACGGGAAATAAAAACTAATAAATACTGAAGATGACAAGAAAAGTATATAGCTTCAACTTGAGACGCATCACAAATGTAATCGGTGCCAGAGATCATACCCACTGTATAAATTTTAAGAGGAATTACAGATGACCGGAGAGGAGGGCAATTTAACTTGCAAAGCCATCATCAGAACAAAGTTGTTGAAGCCCAGATCTCCCTGACCAAACCATGATTCAAGAAAGTTCGCTGCCGATCGGAGAGAGAGAGAGAGGCTTGATGCAGAAAGTTCGCTGCCGATTGAAGAGAGAGAGAGAAGGGGGGAGGGGGGAGTAAGGTTTTGCTTTTGTTTTTCCCTGTTCGGTAGTCGATCTCTAAAGTAGCGTACGACCGGAGATCTTCACAACTCCTTGACCTAGTCGAAGTACTAGGCAGATGCTTTACGACATCTTACGTCAGATATGTTGGGCACAAATACGCTAGTAGTTCCTGGGGTTTGGGAACATTCTACTTTCACCCCCTCGTTTCTCATTTCCCACACCAGAGCTCAAGCCTTATCCCTAAGGCTCTGTTTGGAACCTGCGGAAAAGAAAGGAAAGGAAAGGAAAATTAAAAAAATTTCCTTTCCATTGTTTGGTTTGAAGAGAAAGAGGGAAGAAAATAAGAATTTTGAGTGTAGTGAATAGTAAATTTTCCCTCCCATTTTCCTCTCATTTTCCTTCTCTTTTATTTTCCTTTCCTTTCTTTTCCTTTCCACAAGTTCCAAACAGAGCCTAAATCTCAAAATTACCCCATCTTTAGGTGTCTTTCTTGTAAACTTTTTCTTCTAAATCTTGACGAGAGGAGTCTAAAAGTAAAAACTTATGACCATATGCAAAAAAAAAAAATAGTCACTAAAGACGAAAAAAATATGAAACAACTACTTATCTTTTTGTCTCAAAGATTGTCTTATATGTACTTTTTTTAACATTCGTTCGCAGTTTATATACTTTACTGATTCGTCTCGTCGAGACAAAATTAAAAGAAAAACTGAGCAAAGAGTTACCAAAAAAAAATTATTGAAAAAAGTTTCAAACAAAATACAAGTAGTTTACAAGAACACACCCCTACTCAGTATTGCCCATACCTCGAATCTCCACCACTTGCCACGATCTCTTCTACCACGAGTGCAATTTTGCTCATCTTCTTTAAGAGATGGTAAACATTACTCTTTCTCTCTCTCATTAGTTGAAATGGTGTGGACTCCACCACAAAATGATGTCATGCTTACCATGCAATACACTTTGTGGTAAACATGACATTACTTTGTGGTGGGACTCTTAAGGGGAGGGTGAACAAAACTCAACTCCTTCTACCGCTGCCTCCATCCAGATCTGAGGGACCGTGCTGTGCCCTCTAAGATACAGCACGATGCTGTCCCAGCCTTGCGGGGCCCACTCTGGTCTTTCTCCAATGATTAGAAACGTTTACTTCGTAGAGTTCATCGAATAGAACAACCATACCAAAAATCAGCTAGATTGGATATTATTAAGTGTCTGATTAGAACATATACAACTTGCCAATAATGGAATCTAGTGGATGTGATTCAATATTTCAGATCTATTCTTTTCAAAATAAAAATATTTCAATTAGGCACTTAATGATGTCCGATCAATCTAATTTTTCTAACAATTGTTCTACTCCACAAGCTCTACAAAGTGAATGTTTCCGATCGTCGAAACGAGAGTTGAGCAGGCCCCGCAAGGCCGGAACAGCACCGTGTTGTCCCTTAAGGGCACAGCACTGCCCCAGTCCATACAACCATTCCTTTTTGTTTTACTCACTCACTTCTCTCAATATTTTTTGGTAGAAAAACCCTTGTAAAGTGTCATTACTCCTCTCAGTAATTCTCTTAATAATGAAGGAAGGTCCAAAACCTAAACTACAAACCAAAAAATATTGCAAATTCAATTCAAATTCAAAAATCCCTTCATCTATTATGGAATTAAATTATTTTTTTTGAATTTTAGTAGAATAACCCCATTTCTGGGATGAATTCAGATGAAAAATATTTGACTCTCGAAAACTTTATGAACTAGGTCGCTGAAGTCTTGTTCGATTGTCAATTTCCGAAGACATTCAAATTGTTTGGACCTTATATCCTAAACAAATAAAATTGTTTCTCGTGCAACAATTGAACGAATCCGGTTCGTTTCTTCTTTATTGACAAAATCTCGTTCAATCGACAAATTTCAAACATTTCAGATGACTTTAAACTCAAAACAATCTAGTTTTGTTTGGCGCTTGAAGTCCCAACTTGTAAATTGACAATTTTCAAAACAGTCTAATTTTGTTCAACACTTCTTTTTTCCCCCCAAAAAGAATATTTTATTAGTTAGATGTCCGACCAATTGACCGAACATCATCCAAGGCAAGATCAACAAGATGTTGTGGGACAGAACCCCCCAATTCTCCAATCTTACACCTAATAGGGACTTTCTAGCCAATTCGTGGGCTACCATATTACAAGAACGCTTACCGTGTATGAAAGAACAAGAAGAGAATAAGGGTAGTAGCTCTAAGCAATTAGAGATGACAGAGCTACAGTCTGAGAAAGATTTCCCTTCTTGAGTCTATGCCTGAACAATCCTAAGTGAGTTGCCTTCGACCACAATCTTTGAAAAACCTCTATTAGCTGCAACAATCAGAGCTTCTCAGAATCCTAATGCTTCAGTAGACCGTGAGGAGAAGAGCCCAGAAAAAGGAATAGAAACCGTACCCAAAATACTACCAAGATGGTCTCGTGCTACAATACCCATACCAACTAGACCGTGTTTCTTATGAACAACTCCATCGACATTGAATTTTATGGCATCAGGCAGGGGCGGGAGCCATGTTGACGGGTGAGGGGATTTGCCTCTTTAAATCTGCAGCTTGCTTATAATCATCAGAGAGGAGCATAGTTTTTTCCAGAATAATTGAGCCAGGCCAAACTTGGCCATCAAAGTGGGTTTTGTTCCTGCCCTTCCACACAAACCAATAGATTTCCGCAAACAAAGCACACAAATTATCCTTGCCACTATTGGTGCAGAGGCTTTGCAAAATATGGAACCACCAATCCATGAAAGAAAAGGAATTCCAAGAGGTAGTTCCTCCACACTTCCCGTGATATTTTGCACTGAAAGAGAAGGTGCTCAAGAGTTACAGGAGCAGATCTGCATCTCGGGCAATAGGGAGAAATATCTATATTCTTTCGGTTGAGATTATAAAGGACTGCAATAGCACCATGAAAGCAACGCCATAAAAACATTTTCACCTTATTAGGGGTTGGCAATTTCCTGATTTCCTTCCATTGAATATTAGATGAATTGCCCAAGCTAGATTCACCCCGTTCCCTAGAATGATGGGGAGCATTGACCATTCTAGCCAAATGGTCTGCCGAGCGAATAGAAAATATACCACTATCTGTAAAGTGCCAAAAACCTTTGTCGCGCATCACTTGAGAGCTAATGGGAATTGTGAGGATAACTTCCACATCAATATCAGAGAATAAAGATCTAATCAGAGGAACATTCCAAGTGTGAGTCTCCCCATTAATAAGGTCAGATACCAGTCAAACGTGGCGAAGAGGGGAGGCATTTGATGGCTTGTGGCTGAGGGCTTTGAAGGAGAGAGAGCGGGGTAGCCATGAGTCATTCAAGATATTAATCGAGGAACCAGTTCCCATGCACCATCTCCAACCCTTGCTGAGGATTGATCTACCAGCATCAGAGACGGAGCCATGCAGGAGGTTTATGGGGGCCACGGCCCTCGCGTGGTTTCAGAGTTTTTTAAAAAAAAAAATTAATATTAAGATTATTTATTTTTTGTTTGGTAAGAGCAACTATATATCTATATTTTTTTGTATTGGGTGTTATTTGAACATTTAATGCCTTGTTCCTTTTGCTTTTTAAAAAGTATTTTTCAAAAAATACCCCCTAGATTCCTCCTATTCTCAACATTTCTCTCTCTATCTCTCTCCACTTATTACCCCTACTATTTTTCAAAAAACTTTTCAAATCTCAATCCAAACAAGGCATAAATATTTTAGGTTATGTTCGTTTTGGGTCCCAAAATCTAACCTCTCTTCCTGCACATTGTCTCCAATCAGTTTTTTTTTTCAATTATTGCTCTCATTTTTTTAATCTCTCTCCACTCATTATTCAAAAAAAATCTCCTTGAAAACCCAAACCAAATAAACTATCAAATTTCTGAATCTTGAAATTTCAAATTTTGTTGTTCATAATTCGGCTCCCACATTTAAGAAATCCTAGTTCCGTCCCTAACCAGCATGATACTTCTCCAAGCCCACGAGGCAGAGTTGGGACATGAGGCCTCCCAAAAAGTGGTTGTAGGAAAATATTTGCCCTTAAAAGAGTAGCTGGAACAGGGAGGAAGGATTATTCAAGAGTCTCCACCCTTGTTCCGCGAGGAAAGCAAGATTGAAGTCGTGCAAATCTCGAAATCCAAGCTCACCTTGATTCTTAAGTACTATCGCATAGTTTATTCCAAGCAACCCAACTGATTTATTTTCACCATCTTTGGCCCCCCACCAAAACTTTCTAATTGTAGCACAAATCTCATTGCATAACCGTTTGTGCAAAGTGAAAGTTCACAATACACACCCCTTAAAAGGGTGTACCATATGCACAAATTTTATGGTTCATTCATAACATTTTTGCATGTTTCATAACTTTTGTTCCAGAATTCATAATTTTTTAACAGTATGATTCGTAACATTTTTATTATGATTCATAACATTTGGTGTATCTCGTAACCTTTATCCGATTCGTAACTTTTTAGCGATACGATTCGTAATATTTTCTCTATAATTCATAACATTTTTGGGGCGTATATGATACACACCCAAATAAGGAGTGTGTATTGTAGTCTTTCTCGAGGGCAAAAGGAAACATTGCATGACATAATTGAACATTGTAAGCAATACTGACTTCATCATGGTTTCGCGACCGGCCAAGTTTAAAGTAGAGTCCCCTCATCTTTGAAGCCTTGCAATAATCCGGTCTTTGATGTAATTAAACACCCCTAGCTGTGTTTTTGATTTCCCAATAATCGATGGCAGACCCCAGAACTTTCCTCCATGATTCTCAAACCGAATATTAAGTGCATTAGAAATATTGTTCTTGACATCAAGAGGAGTATTCGGGCTAAATATTGTTCGACACTTAAAGATTGCACAATCGGAAAACGTTTGCATCGATTGAACAAGATTTGTTTGACCTATATAACATAAGATACGAACCAATTCTGTCAACCGACGAGCAAAATGGGAATTTGTTCATTTATAGTGAACCATGGTGAATATGGGATTTTGGAATGTTAATGTAGATTTAGGTTAATTCCTTCCTTTCCTTTGATTTTGTCACTACCCTTTTTGTTAATGTCACTCCCCTTCTTTCACAAAATAAATCATCTAATCAAAACATAAAAGGGAGTGGCATTAACAAAAAGGGGAGTGGCAATATCACTCCTCTTATTTGAAGATTAATATATAATATTTTGGTTGTTGTGTAAAAGGTTGGATTATTGCCTATTGGTGGACAAAGGGAAAATTATTATTGGCGGTTGCTAATAATCCAAGCTTTAGGGCTTGAATTAAGCAAGCATTGTTTACGGGCTTGTAGCTCAACAACACTTTCTCACCTCTTCTACATGGAGGGTGAGACCTATTCTCGCTAGGAGCAGGAGTACTTGCTGCACACAAAATTTGGTGAACCGTGAAACCGGTCTAAACCAAACCGATCCGTATCTTTTGGATTTGTCCGTGGATTAATGGTCTAGATACGGATTCAAAAATTAAAAAACTGTGAGATACAGATTATGATTGGATTTTCATTTGAAAATCATAGATTATCCGAACCGGACTGTGAAATATTTAAAATATATATATATATATATATATATGTAAGATAT
>BPLS01027999.1:108137-118434 GCA_019656275.1 Rhododendron kiyosumense
ATATATATATATGTAAGATATAGTAAATAATTACTATAGTTTTACACCTATTTCTATATTATATACATAATATCATACAATAACTTATATATGCATGCGTATATACGTATATGTATTTATTTTTGTTAAATTTGGTTGTCGTCTCTCTGACTCTCAAGCTGCCAAGCTCTCAACTCCTATTGAATCTATGTTACCGGATAGTGAATGTGCATATATTTACTGTAGTTATGCTATAGTTTATGATGTAATGTGTTTGAAAATTAACTTGCAATACTTGCTAAGCGCTTACTGTAATCATCTTTTACATTTTTGGAGTATAGAATCATGTAGTACTTGGTTGATTAAGTACTTGGAAGATGTAATCCTTGGACAAAATTGGAACCGAACCGTGAGTCACGGTTTGGATTGGAACCAAGCCGCGAGACTTTTGGTCCGGACATGGATTTCATTTTTAAATAACCGCGACTCGCTGATTAGGATTGGATTCATAGGAATCCGATCCGATCCAGACCATGCGCAACCCTATATTACTTGGTGTGGTGGTTGATGTCATTTGGGCCTGCCCCACTCATATGCCGCTTAGCAGTACCCCTTCCTCATCCTCTTAAAGGAGTCGGATCTTTATTCAACACTTGTACCTTAATTAATGTTTCTTCAATTTTTTTTCACTCAATAGGTATAATCAATGGTTCAGAATTGTTCAAAAACAAATCTTAACTATTCATTACAGCAAATGGACAATCGCAATGTGGACTGTCCCCCCATTCATAAAGTACAATCGGAGATGATCCATTTTTGTTGAATAAGGGGGCATTTCCACAAAGTTTTTGGTGAAAAAACATAGGTCATTTTACTATCTTGTTCACACAAATCTACTATTTTTGACATTTTAGCTTGTTATTCACACTCACAACTTATCAACAACAACTTATTTTTCAACAACATTGGGGTGGTGGATAGTCATTTTTCATCCCCAAATGCATAAATCAGTGCTCCAATAGGGATGAAAATGAGAATGAAAAATGCATTTGATGGATATGGAAAGATAATTGATTTTGCCACTTCCATTTTTTCTAACGTCACTCCCCTTCTCTTACAAAATTAATCATCTAATAAAGACACAAAGGGGAGTGACATTAGTAAAAAGGGAAGTGATAAAATCACTCCCTATAGAAATGGATATATCTATCCCCAAATGATCATTGCTATCCTTGTCACCTTACCCAAATCTAACTACCATCTACCAGAAAAGTTCGCCGGAGTTACCTGATAGTCGCCCGAAAGTTTCCAATGAGAATAATTTAGTGCTCAAAATTTTTATCGTTCAACGGCTATATATTTCATACGGGAAAATTGTAATTTCAAAACCTACAAAATGTCAAAGGGAGGAGGAGCTGGGATTCATTCCCTTGCTCCACAAATACCCTCCAAAAAAAATTAGTGCATCAATTATGGCAGAGCCAAGCCGTAGTAGGAGAGGAAAATTGATCACTTCCAATTAGTTGGGAATTTTTTTTGGGATGAAAGTTAAAAATAAAAGATAATTCTGTAAAAAAAAAAAATTATATATAGACCTTTTATGGCACGTCACAACCTGCGACGAGCTCCCACACGGTTGCTTTTCGGATCCAAACCCATCACCATCGGACTCAGGGGGGCTGCTCTCCACCTTGGGGAGAGCAGCGTACTGCTGCCCCCTTTTTCGGGCCATCCTGGTCTCGCTCCGATGATCCGAATCGTTCACTTTGTAGAGCTCGTCGAGTAGAACAACTATGCAAAAAATCAGCTTAATTGGATATCATTAAGTGCTTGATCGGAGCCTTTTTACTTTGAAAAGAATGGATCCGAAACACTGGATCAAATCCATTATTCCCAATGGACCAAGAGTTATATAGGTTCCGATCAGGCACTTAATGATATCCAATTAAGCTGATTTTTTGCATAGTTGTTCTACTCGACGAGCTCTACAAAGTGAACGATTTGGATCATCGGAGCGAGACCGGGATGGGCCCGAAAAAGGGGGCAGCAGCACGCTACTCTCTCCAAGTCCATCACCATCATCGTTAACACTATTGCTTTTCCGATCACTCGTTGTCAAACATATTCTCTTCTTCTGCTTCCCTTTAGAACACCTCTCTTCCCCTCTCGTAAATTGCAGAGTTAAAAGATAGTTTGTCGCCCCATAAGGGTATTTTGGTAATGTTGGGAATGAGATATATTTGGGATTTTTAGATCTCAATCTTTTTTTTAGCTTTGATTTTAAAATAGTTCTCTACGTATTATTTTTATTCAATCTTTTTAAAATAGTCTTGACCCATATTAATTCGGACAAAAATATCATTGGCTATGAAATTTGTTTATATGAGAACTGTCTATGAGAATTGTCTCTATAAGAACTATCTATGGGAATTGTTTCTATGAGAACAGTCTTTATGAGAACTGCCTATGAGAACTATCTCTATGAGAACTGCATATGAGAATTGTCTAGTTATGAGAATTTTTTTTAAAAGTTTATAAGAACTGTCTATGAAAACTGAAAAATGCACAGCTCACATAGCCTTACCACATACTAAAATACACAATTTATGATAATTGTCTCTATGAGAACTGCATATGTGAACTGAGTTATGGAAACTAAAAAATACACAGTTCATATAATCTCACTACACACTAAAATAAACAGTTCACATAACCCCTACATACAGTTCACATAGCCCCAACTCGACTAATGGCAATGACGGTGGTGGTCCATTAGTGAAGAGAGAGAGAGGGGAGGGGGCGTTGGTGTGCGGAGAGAGAGAGCATGCGCTCAATTTTCACGTATGTGGAGTTGATTTGTTTTCACGTCTATAGAGTGGATCTTGGTGGGCAAAGACGTCATTAAGTAATATAATTGAGCCTATTTAGATTTGGTAAAAAATATTAGAGTTGAGATGAAACCCAACCTAAAAAGGAGGTCTAACCTCTAATTTTTCTAGATATATTTTGGAGGGGGATTGGTGCCCAAATATAAGGACCCTTTTAGATGGATTAGATTTGGATGTCCCGGGATATCATATCCAAGGTGAAATTAGCTAAACAAACGCCGGATGATATACGAGGCCAAATTATCTTAAACACCAGATAGTATAACGCACCGGATTGTTATATCCGGGTGCCTTGTACCGCTGCCAAACAGGCGGTGAGTTGCAAGCAGAACCTAATATAAATACTGTACATGGACCAGGCCGACCTCAAAAACTCGCCCCCCTCTCTCTCTCATACACACACAGTGACTCGCAGATCCCTATGGCGTCGGAAATAGCAGCACCAATTGCTTTGATGAAACGATTGTCGATAAACCCTGACGTATCTGATTTATTAGGTACATCTCTGCTCATCACTCACTCTTCGGATTCTTCGGCCTCAAAATTAACGATTTGTTCAGAGCAAACATGTGAACAAATCATTCTCTTATTAGGGTTATGAGAATGGAATGGTTCCATAAAAAAAACAGTAGGTGATCGCAGATAATCAGGAGTTAAAAGACTAAAAAATAACAACTAAAGAATTAAGACTAGGAAGAAAATATTTATGTACTAGGGTTTGAAACGGTGATATGTAAACAAGAGAGGCGAATGAATTATGTAAATCGGTGTAGGATGTGTCTTATGGTTTTTGTTAAAATAACAATTAACCCCATGTAATACTCTTAGAAATTACATGATATACAATTGCCCTCTTAACAATTACATGATATACAATTGCCTACTTGTCGCTGTACAAAACGCCTAATCAAGGCTCTGCCTAGGTAGACTCTTAGAATACTGGATTACTGACCAACCCCTTTTGAAAAACAAGGTCGCAGACAAGAGGTTCTTGCAAGCAACAATGGTCACTTCCCTCCGCTTGAATCTGCTTACCTAGAAGATCCATTTCAGAGTCCATCCTTATGGGTGCTGTTGTGATAGTAACAAAATCAAGTAAGGCATACGCCCTGCCTTTCCGTAAGCTGAAGCTGCTCTTGTTCACAAGGCTCAAACTCTATACTTTTTCTCTTTTGCATAGTTAAGTACACCAAAATGATCTTACATGCCATTAGAAATATATGCAAGTGTCCTATTTTTTCCTCAAAATGTTTCGACTGGATATCCAGGGTTGAGGGGACACCCTAAAATATGTTCCAAGACACTTTGGGACACTCGCTAAACAAGTTGGGGACGTTAAAAAAAGTTGCAAAGTACAATTTAAACTAAGGAAATCTTATTTTGTGTGTGGTGGATGATGATTTATTAATTATAAAGACACAAATGATGCAATTTTTTTGTTTAAATACTTTTGTGAATGATGTAAGTGTAACGATAAGTATGGTGCAGGGTTTATGTGTACAATACATGAATGCTATTCAAAACATGTCCCCCAACGTTTCATGTCCTCTAATTTTTCAAAATTTGCGCATCGAAGAGTCGGTGTTGTGTTGTGTGTCAGTGTTGGTGCATCCATTGCATCCATACCAGATGTTTCTTAATATCCCAATTACACTGAAGGTAAAGGGAAAAATGAAGGAGTGAACCAAACCACATAGCCTTGGTCCACGATTACAAAACTAGCTACCTTCTCAGAACTGTTTGTGCTTCTTAGTTTTTAGCGTCTTTTTTTATGTTATTTGTATGCTTTGCAACTAACTAACAAATGAGTATCTTTCGCCTTACCTTGCCATATCAATGTCTTGATTGTTCTTAATATCACAATGTCCCATACCCGTAATAGTGTAGTCTCTCTAAGTCTTATGAGCAGATACAACATGAAGTAGCTTTGTGGAGGAGAAGCAAAGGGGTGAAGGTTAAGACTTAGTAAGTCTGGGGTAGCCGGGTAGGTGTAGGAGACTAGGAGTGCAGTAAAGGCTAATGCAACATAGTTAGTTACGGAATAACCATGCCGAAAGCAGAGATATTGAACTCGTGACCCTTGTTAGTTGTTACCTTTGGACTCCATACTCTATGCTTCTTATCCACTAGTTCGATTGTAAATCACGAAAGCTCTCTGATGATGCTTGAAGAAACCACAAATTTTCATTTTCAATGGAAAGGAAAAACACTGTTTCTAGAAAAAGATTCATCATAAGAAATTACTCCAAACTTTATTGTTGACCTCCAAAGAATATGTTGAGGTTTTGTTGCTAGCTGGTTTACCGTTTACCATCCTTTCTGACTAGTACATGTGTCTGTCTCTGCTCTCAAGAAATCTGAAATGAGTTTTGGAGGTCGTGTTGGTATTTGTTGAGGACAAAGAATTGTTTGGGTCTTTCTTACTCTTTAAGCACATTGATCAAGTGTTTGTATTTTTTTACCAACCTATTCTTTGTCTGGGTGTTATTTGGTCCATTTGGCCTTTGTGCCATTTGATATTGGTCTTGCCTATGCCAATTTTGGTGGCTCTGAGGCAGATATAATCATATGATTCTAGTGGCGTAGTGTATCCTCCGTTGAGGAGTATCTATTGTGTAAGCCTTTGTGCTGTCTTGAACTTCGTGGTTATCTATTAGCCCCCACGATCTTTCTCACGGAGTATAAGTTGGTGAGGAAAAACTCTACAAAGTAGAAACCCCTAACATAAGTCATTATTTGGTAAAAGGATGTAAACAATGCATACGGTTTCCCTTTATTGTTGAGATTTTCATTTGGTTCAATACCAGGTTCAAGTTTCCTTTGAATGGGTTTCCATGCTTTGTTACCATGCACACACTGGCCTTCTAAACAAGGTATTGGGGTTGAAAAGATGATCTGCAATCCCAGCCTGCCTTTGTGGGGCTGAGGCCCTTAGGATCTGTTAAAATGATTGTGGAATTCAAGCACAGAAAAGAGGGTTGGGATATTTAGAGGCGGGTACATTATCTAGAACGGAAGAACTTGAGGATTAACGAAGGTAAATACCAATATGTTGGGTCTGTCTTTTTTGTTTTTCCTTTTGTGACAACTATGTAATGAAATTTTTGGCATCAAAATCTGTATGTTTGATGAAAAACATGACTTTGTACTGATTTTTAACCCCTGCTTTCCCCTCCATAATGATGAATAATATGGAGAATTTTGGGATAATCAATCTCTCTCTCTCTCTGGCCTTCTCTTTGCTCTTTTATTCGCTTGCTATGTGACATCATAGAAAATCCAATTTGTTTGTTCTTTTGTTGTCATTTCTTCATGTTAGGTTCCTTGTTGGGATACTTGGGATTGTACTTGAATTTTGCTGAGCATTGATATTAAAGACAGTTTTAAATGCAGCTGCGTCGTATATAGAAGTTTCATGAATCAACAGTTCTATTTTACCTCTGAAAAAAGATAGAGAAGTTGTGTTCAGCAAAATGTTTTCTATTTCTGGTCTTATATGTTGAAAATAACTGTGCACTTATAATTATTGTTGGCTCAGAAGCAATAAAGTTGGGGAGCAGGAGGGAGCATTTTACAAAGCCATTTGAATTCACATCTGAGCAGATATGCACATTCACTGACATGTTTGACAAAAGAAACTTAATTGGACCAACTCAATTTGGTGAGGTTTATCGAGGAAAGATCTGTGAAGGCGTGTCTGGAAGCAAGGCAAAAAATGTGATTGTGAAGATATGGGATGAAAAATCAGATCCTCTCGTCGGAAAGGATGAGTATCTCATGGTTAAGGCACGTTGTTCCTCCTGGATATTTTATCTTTTATGTATGATTATATATGTGTATATTTCCATGATTTCTGTCCTTTGGCTGGTTATAGTTTGTAAACAATGTGAATTATGCCGCAGGAAGAGGTAATGTTCCTGACAGATGCCAGTGTGGTTGATCACCCAAACTTGGTAAATGTGATTGGTTACTGTTGTGATGAACAAGTAAGGGGTGTTGTGTATGATCTTGATCCAGTGGACACGTTGCATAACATGATGTTGAAAGGTACCATTGATCTATGCTCTGGAGTCAATTTGTTGCTGTACTTGTGAAGTTCATCATCAAGGGTTTTTAGTGCCCAAAATTTTTTCAAGGTTCTTAGGTCAGAAGTTACAAAGTTTAGAAGCTTTTGATCTGTATCTGATTTCTGTATCTTCTGCATGTTTTAGACGATTTCACTTGGCTACGGAGAATCAAAGTTGCCCTGGGTTTTGCACGCCTCCTTGAGTTTCTACATGGTCATGATAAGCCTTACCTGGTTTTTAATATTGACGCTTGTCATATAATGCTTGATCAGGTTGGGCTTAATGTCTTTTTTTTGCTCACTTTTGTTCCTGAAGCTTGCTCTTTATGTTTTGCATTTATTTTTTTGGCATTTCTGGTATTATTTGTCTCATTTTTTTCCCTTTTCCTTTGCAGGAATTCAACCCTATACTATTTGACTTTGGACTGATGAGTGGAGGCATTATTGGTGAACTAAGTTATCCCAAAAAGTTTATATACATGTCTCTAGGCTATGTCGATCCATTTTTTGTTGATACAGGTATTTCACCACTACATCCCTGTAGCTTTCTATGCTAAACAAAGCATATCAAATAAGCACGCACAAGATATGCTTTTCTTTGGGCGATAGTGGGCTGTAAGTAAGGGAGAGATTGTTCACGATATTGTGGAGCTTTACGCCTTTTGTTATGTGGTGTATGAGTCATCCCATGATGAACTTGAATTGATTTAAACTGCAAAAGTAGGGGCTTTCGTTCTGTAATGCGCATGCAGAAAATGGCAGTTCTACATATAGCAAGATACTGATTGTTTCCCGCCTAGGCAGTTGTAGTTCAATGGTGGATCCAGTTTTGGTGGCCAAGTTAATAATTTTTTAATATCATCTGGTCAAGATGAAAGGAACTTCGTTTTCTCCTTTCAATTCAATAAAGGATAAATGTTATTCTGCTAGAAAATTCTCAAAAAAACAACAGAATGACATGTGCTGACATGGTAGCCCACATTGCAGAGAAAAGGAATTGCAAAAACTTCCTTTCATATTTCTTCCTTGTCTTCTCTTGTTCCCGTTCTCCACCATGACCAGCTATTGAAAGCTCCACTTCTTGGCCGTTCTCCAATATTGTAGCCAATGAAGCCATCAAAACAATAACATGTCCTCTGTTGTAAATGCAAACTACTAATTTCAATGTCAAAAAAGACCCAATCACCATAGAAACCCTAGATGATCTTTCCTCTTCTCTTCCTCGTCAGATGTTGATTTTGGCTTGTAACTTAGAATGTACGCCCTATTTCCATGAATGTTCATCAACATTGCCTCCAGAAAAGCCATCTATGCAAAATCCCATCATTGCCTCTGCCACCGTTCCGATTGCTTTACCAGCATTGCTTGTATTTCTTTTATGGCATCAATTCGAGTTTCATGCAAGTCTTGTGTTTGGCACATTTTTATGGTATTAACTTTGTATTAAGGTGTAGGATTTATTGTATATCGACGATTAACCCCTACATAAATTGTTTTGGATTTTTTGGTTTATATGTGGAATATTAGATCGGAGAAGCAATAGGAAAACCTACTTGAAATCAGTGCGGTCTTGCCAAGTTAGAATCAAATGGAAATAAGGAAATAAAATCTGGTCTACTTTCTCCTGCTGAAACATTGCCGGAGTCTGAAATCTTTCCGGAAAAGATGGAAAGTGGGTGTGGCCTTCATGGTGAACATTGAGCTTCTAGAAACTCTTGATTTCGTTGTAAAAAGTGTTTTTAGTAGAAGCTTGGTGTGTATTTGTTTTCACTATATGCGGTGGCTGTCTTGCTTGGGCTTGCCCTTCATGGTGAACATTGAAGCTTCTAGAGACTATAGTGTGCTTTTCTTTCGTTCCTTTTTAAAAAAAAATGAGGTGGCTGTCTTACTTGGAAAGCCAAGGCATTCTGGTCTCTCTCCTGTTTATTAAGTTTTCTGTTTGTGATGTATTATCTTGTTGGAGGAGAGAAATGCCTCTGCTATGGAGGCCAAAGCCAGTGATGGGCCAGCGAGGCTGCTGCCTCCATGAATTTGTAAATACGCAGTTTAACCTATAAATTTTTGAAACTAGTAACTTATGCCACCTAAATTTATTTATCCCTGCCCGGTAATATCGGATTTAGCCTATGATATCAATACAGTTATCATGCAAACCTTTAAAAACATGAAACCTGTCGAGGTCTAGTGTTATTTTCTTAGGAAAATTTGGTATGAATTAATGGTGGATACTTATACAATGAATTATATTTCTGTTCTCATTTTCAGTGGAAATTCTTTTGTTATCTTCTTGGTTATTAAGAACAAATATTTATTGAAGTTTTGTTTAATAAGTGGGTGCTGATCTAAGTTTCTTGCTCCGCCACTGGTCATAGCTTTCTTGGAAAGCTGTTGGTTTGGTTTGTTCATGCATGCGTGCATCTCATGAACCCAACAGATGCTTGTATAGTGGCAATTTTGATATTTCATGCGTGGTAGGTGTATTTTGCTGTCACTTTGTTTTCTGAGTCGTTTGCTGAATTGCTGGACAGGTATGCGGCACGACCTATCCTGTGACGTATTTTCATATGGTGTTATCCTGATCGAATTGATAGCCAAAATAGCTATTGATCTGGAAAAGTCGGTGAAACTAATGGATCTACCAGATGAGCGGGCAAAACTTGTATACAAGCCTGGTTTATCCCTTGTCCCGGAAAGTTTGGAGAAAGACCCGGGTTATGACGCTACTGATGGTCCCATGATCACAAATCTAGCGATGCGTTGTGTGGAATATTATCCGGAGAATCGCCCAACTGTGAAGGAAGTTGTAGAGCAGCTAGAGGGTTTGCGAGTTGTTAAACTTCATGGTTATGGTCCTTATGGATTAGGCCCGTCGAACTGGGTTTCGGCTGTCTACTACACAGATACCATGGCAACAATTTAGATACATGATTTTGCTAACCGAACGAATATGGATTTTAGGAGCCTCCATTCATTTACTTTTGGTGGTTGTGTATATGCATATTTCCGTTGATTGCTTGATATATGGTTCTACTATGAAGCTTATTGTGGGTGGCATGCACAAAATTTGTAGTAACTCTAATTCTGCATTATCTAGTTGACGATTTAGACTTGAGATCAGAGAGTTGTTCATTTACTTTTGGTGGTTGTGTATATGCATATTTCTGTGGGAAAATGATGGCCTAGGACGTGCCACCAAGGACATTTGCAGTATGTTCTTGGCGGGTATTAATTATCAATACACATCCTTGGCCATCATTTTCCCTATTTCCATTGATTGCTTGATATATGGTTCTGCTATGAAGCTTATTGTGGGTGGCATGCACAAAATTTGTAGTAACTCTAATTCTGCATTATCTAGTTGACG
>BPLS01027999.1:118444-128748 GCA_019656275.1 Rhododendron kiyosumense
GTTTAGACTTGAGATCAGAGAGTTGTATGTACATTCTGAAGCAATGTTATCAATACCGTTCCGTGCCAGCCGGTACATACCGTTCTTGATAGAATCTGGTACTCTACACCTCTAATTCTGTTCCGGCTCCAATACCGGTTGGTACCGGCTAATACTGGACGGTACCGGAAATACCTGTTATTTCCGGCCAATACCGGACTACTTTTAAATTTAATTTTTTATTCAAGTACCGGACACTACCAGACGGTACCGGGCAAATACGGGAATTTTTTTTTGTTTTAAAAAGTGTATATTATACTATAAATTCTTTTAGGTAGGAAAATAACACTAATAGCGATGAATCCGAAACGGTACCCGGTATCTTATCAGTACTAGTACGTACTGTACTAGTAAGAAAATTGGTACTCTAGCCGGTACGGTATTCAGAACTTTGTTCTGAAGTCGTTAATGGTGAACTAACTCCCCTGTCCAGCTGAACAATGAATCATCTGCACTTTTTAATGTAAATTTTGTTGAGCATGAGTAAAAGCGTCGGATGTTATGAGCAGCTGTGCTACACAAAGGGTACACGTGTTTGTGTATTCAGCAGGAGTCATAATCGCCTTTGTGCTGTTGTGTGTTATGAAGCACAATTGGGGATTTACACTCCTGTCGAGTCATACAATGCCAAGCTTCACGGTGCTGTCCGGCCAGGCCCTAGGCATAATGCAAGAGCTTACGGCACACTGCTTGGATTGGCCATGAAACTGCAGCGAAGAATACGAGAAAGAATGTAATCAAATTTGGCTCGGATCAGTTCTATAAATCTGAAAGACGGCAACGGGAACACGTCTTCACCTGCTGTCTAGTTTTCACTGCTATGAGAAAGGTCGGGTGAAAAGTGTGAAACACCTTAAAGCTGACAAGATGTCCTTAACAAGAAGCATTCGACTCCACTAGATGTAGGCTGCACTCTGCAGCAACAAAAATTGCTGAACCATACATGACACTAAGCCTCATCATTTGGCCCGACGGCCCACGGCCCGTCCTTAGCCCGCCCGGCCCATCGGGCTTTTACCCGGCCCGAGCCCGAGAAACGGGCTGGCTAGCCCGGCCCGTAGCTTGTAATGGGCGGGCTCGGGCCTATGAATTTTTACTCGGCCCGCCCGTAGGCCCGGCCCGTGAGCCCGCCCGGTATACCCGTCCAAAAGCCCGCCAACGGGCCCGCCCATTAGCCCAAAATCCCAAAAAATCCTTTCTTTTTTCCCTTATTTTAGTTTTGCCCAAGGAAATTTAAGCCCGCCCGTTGGCCCGCCCGGCTTTTGGCCCGCCGGCCCACCAATTGGGCTAGACCGT
The DNA here is from genome assembly GCA_019656275.1 of Rhododendron kiyosumense. Classification (NCBI taxonomy): domain Eukaryota; kingdom Viridiplantae; phylum Streptophyta; class Magnoliopsida; order Ericales; family Ericaceae; genus Rhododendron; species Rhododendron kiyosumense. The sequence goes on from BPLS01027999.1 coordinate 119,780, forward strand.
GGGCCGGGCTTGGGCTTCAATTTATGGTAGGTGGCCTGACCCGCCCAGCCCGCCAAAAAGAAAAAGCCTGGTCGGCCCGGCCCGATGATGACCCTTACATGACACCGTCAGAGCACACCTACTGTACATCTCTTACAGGGAGAACCAAACATCTCAAACTAAAAAGCTCCAACCAAGCTTTATATCGGGACACTAAAATAGAGATTCAATTTTAATTTGTCAAATACGTTGAACCCAAGGAGTTAGGTCAAGTGCGTATGAGAACACAATGGCAAGGCTTGCCCCCCGAGAGGTTGCAAGTTCGAATCCCATGAATGCCAAATATTTCAAACCTTGAGGTCACGGAAGGTTGGCCCATGGTTAACTTTAGGGTCCTCGAATTAGTTGAGGTGTGTGCAAGCTGGCCCAAGTATTCGGTTATTGAAAAACAAATTTCCATATATGAAGACTCAACCACAAAAATATAGACGAGCCACTATATTTTTTTCACTGTTTTTTTCTTTTTTTCCAAAAATTACTTTCACATTTTCAATCCCATTAAAGTTGATTCTATTGGGAAGAGACACATGAGACTATAATTCATATTGTTTTTTGTTCGTATAAAAACTTATAGGGAAAGTAGGATAATGTAGATATGTAGAATCCACAAAGAAAACTGATTTTCACGCTCCACTTTTTATTGATATTAATAAAATTTTAACGTGAAGTTACTAGTAACTTCATGAATAAAGTGGAGCGCCATCAGTAAAAAGTGGAGCGCGAATATCAATTTCCATCTAGAAAACCCATCGTTTGCAAACAACTGTAAACTACGTCAGATTTTTTTCGCCAACATTAATTTAGAAGAGCTGAATCAGCAATAAGAAGTGTGAGAAGTAGTGGCGACTCCAGGAATATTAATTCATGGGGTCGAAAATTTTCTCAAGTTTGAATCACATTCAACCAACGTTTAACAAATTATTGGTCAAATTTTTTTTTTGATTAAATTATTGGTCAATTAAATCTTTAAAGTTTTTCAAAAAATCGCACTCTAAATTAATCATCTCTCAAACAATGATAAATTTTTCTTGCTCATTTTCTGAAAAAAATTGTGTATTGTCGCCTCCTGCGGCCTCACATTCGAAACCTCTCATGTGATATCAATGGGTCAAACCCTCTGGACATTGTACTAGCTTTAATCGGGCTCATGTTCGAAACGTTAGGCCTCATGTTTGAAACTTCATAGACACTATCAACTCTTATGGGTTTGACTATACGGGGTATTGTTTTGGCTTTAATTGGACTCCGTCTTAGTGGACGATGGGATTGGGTTCCCATGAATTAGTTGAGATGTGCGTATACCTTGAGTTAGTCGCTAGGGTGGGGTCATATCAATTGCTAATGGGTTCATATACCAGCCAACCGATTTCTATAGCTTACTAACAGTATCATATTAATTTCTCGCCATGGGGCCGGCTGACCCTGATAGTTTAGCTATGGCGTCGCCAGTGGTGAGAACATTAACCATTGGCAAACTACGTCAGAAATATTTTAACACAGAAAGTCTTGTTGAGAAAAGATACTAATTCCAGTTGATGAGGGGCTTAATATTCCCTTTTATCAACATGTCTTAACGCGTTTACTTTTTAGAAGAATGTTCCTCTGTATTCTGATGCATGTTGATAGGGATGACAATCGTAATATGATAATTTTTCATATGCAATTTGCACATCCAACTCGAAAGTTTTAATAAAATTTTAGTGTGGAAGAATAAGGCCCAAGGCCGGCACTGATTTTGTCCCTTTTGGGCTGATTGACTGATTCTCAAATTGTGCCTCTAAAGTATAGTTTTTAAAATGAATGGTGAGATAATGCATTGTCACAATTGAGCGAAGGTTCGCGGAAAAAAACTTGAAAAATGAATAAGCATAATGGACAATCCGGCTCTGAAATAGCACCTCAATTGGCCCTTTTGAGCACGTTGAGGGCTAGATCATACTAATTAGGCTCATGTATATAAATACATACACTTCCTTATCTAGGTCCCAAGGTGTTGGACAAAGCAGAACGCAAAAGGTTAAAGCCAAACCGTCTCATAACTGAGTCTTTCTCCCATGCCAGTCAACATGATTCCTCGCTTATACGAAGCCGCCATGAATGGTGAAATTGATATCCTCTACCGATACATGAAACAATTTGACGACCAACTCACTGGCAACAGCAATACCGTTCTTCAAGTTGCACCAGTACAGCCAATTATCTTGTGTGGAGCAGATCTTAAAAGTGTGTCGACCCTCTCTGCTGTACATGGAGAATTGCAAAAGCGAGACTCCCCTTCATATTGCAGCGAGGGAAGGAAACCTCGGCATAGTCCAAGCGCTTGTAGCTCGAGCGAAAGTTGTCGAAAGCAAAGGCAGGGAAGGGAACTTTGGCATAGTCCAAGCGCTCATAGACTGAGCAGGGAACCTTGGCATGGTCCAAGCGCTTATAGACCGAGCAGGGAACGCTGGCATACTCAAAAGCAAGGAGTTGTTGAGGGTGACAAATACTGACAAAGACACAGCCTTGCACATGGCGGTGCAGAATGGGCACTTGGAGATCGTGAGATTCTTAACAATAGAAGACAGAAAGCTTTCACATCCCACCAACAAGTCCGAGGAATCTCCATTGTACCTGGCTGCCCAGAGAGGAGATTCTGACATGGTAGATGCAATTGTGGACAATTGCACTTCGGCAGCTTATGGCGGCCCTTATGGTAGAACAGCATTGCACGAGGCAGCATTAAAAAGTGAAAAGCCAGGTTTGTTCCAAAATCAGTTTCTTCAACTAACCCAATAAGTCCTTTTTAATGTTTCATCATATTAGTTATAACCTCAAAAGTTTTTTTTTTTCCTTTCTAAATATTCATTTTGCTATTTCATTTGTTTTCAGGAATCACTACCAAACTGTTAGGATGGAGGGGAGAACTGAAGGATGGAAGGGAGAACTGAACGACAAACGAGATGCCCACGGTTGGACATCACTTCACTATGCCGCACATGGTGGTAATGGAAGTGTGGTTAAAGAGCTATTAGCAAAAAATTATCTTCTGGGACACATGAAAGCTGGAGAAAAAGATGACGGGAAAACAGCTCTTCGCATGGCTGCAGCTTTAGGGAATGTAGATTTAATGAAAGAGATCTTATTAGCCTGTCCAGACTGTTGGGATATGGTCGATGGTAAAGGACGTAACGTTCTCCATGTTGCGGCCGGAATGGAGAAGGAAGATGGGATTGAATTTATCTTCCAACGCCATTGGTGTAGCCAACTTTTATATCAGAGAGACAATGACGGGAACACACCTCGGCATTTGCTTCTTCCATCCAAACTCATACAGCTTGATAAAAACATACGCCCTACAGATGTAGGATTGTCCCAGGTAAGGATTTCAAACCTGATTGCACATGACATGTTTTCTCTTGACCTATGTAGTGTATGTTGTTGTTTTGCCGAAATGTAGAATTATCATAATAGTCCCTTCGTCCCAATTTATTTAGTATCAACTTTCTGATTTTGACGGTCCTGAAATATTTGTTTACGTATTTGGAAAATTAATAGACCAAGAGCTACACAATTGCACTTTTTGTTGAACATCAGTTGAATTAAAGTAAAAAAAAAAATCAAAAAGTTGTGGTACGACTTCTGAAAAAGTTGAGAAAGTACGCACGAATGTGATAATTGTGTTTCTTACATGTGATTTTCTTTGTATTGTGAAAAAATATTTGGACGGAGGAAGTACTATTCACATAGCAAAACAGCAGCCTGACTACAATCCGCAACGATCAATTGTTATTAATCCATTTGGTTCTCTCTTTCTGGTAAGAGCCCCCATCCTCAACTTTACTAAACTAGGGTTTTACTAGATTGATGTTTAATCTTCAAAACAAAGAAAAAATAGAAGGAAAAAAATACGATTACTAGGCTTGGTGTTTAAATTATTGTTTAATCCACAACAAAGTTTAGTGTATTGAAGTTTCAACCTTTGATTGGTGTATTGATGTGTGTTAATTCTAGAGGTTTAATAAAACGATTATCGGGCTTATTGTATGTGAGTTCTTCATGTCATGGCCTGTGTATAGCCAATTTCTGTAGCTTGGTAGTATATGAGTTCTTAATGTCTGAATTCTAACAAAAAACTTTTAGTTCTTCATGTCATGACCTCTTGGTTTGTATATTAAAAGTTTTAATATAGATTTTACTTTTTTTTGTCGGAAAGGCTGAAGTAATGACTAAGGAAAACACAAAAGGGAATAGTCGCAAATAAGGGAAAAAAAGAAGATAGCCATTGCAGAGAAGGGAAAAGAAAATTCATATCCAATTGTATATGATAAATAAAAAAACGCAAAAAGAAGCATGTTTCCATGGAGGAAAAAAAAAGAGAAACAGGGCAATGATCAATTTACCCCAGATGTTTCCAAAAACGTGTCGCGCCATGCCTTTAGATTGTGTTTAGAATGCGTTACGCCATGTCTTTAGACACGGGCATCCACTATCTTCTATAGTATAAAACAAAGCGATTTTTAACCAAAATGTCTATGCATACAAACAGAACAACCTCTACAACTGTTTGATCGTGCTTCATATTAACTTTGTAGTCGTCGGATCAAATAAATATTTTCTAATGTATAAACCTACAATAATGTAAACATTTTGCTAGCATTAAAGAGGATTTTCTTTTAAGTTTTACACATTTCCCTCAAATGGGAGAAACTAAACATATCCCCCCCTTTCTTTTCCAATTGATTTTGATTTAATTTGTTCCATTTTCCTAAACCTAATTCAGTATTAATTTTATATTCTATATGACTTCCTAAATAAGTTTAAGTTCAAATTTTATTGGCCAAAGAAATGCCATAATTGATTCCATAATTTGGGCATCTACATTATAGAGTACGTAATAAGGAAATTTCAATTTAGACTTCCTAAATAAGTTTAAGTTCAAATTTTATTGGCCAAAGAAATGTCATAATTAATTGATTCCATGATTTGGGCATCTATATATAATAATTGATTTCAAATTGACCAAAGTATTTACTCAGAGCAATCCTCTCTCATTTACCCATCCTTGTTTACCAATGTTGGCTATTCCACACTAAATCCGCAGACCACCACTCCGAATGAACAACTACTGTGCTATCTATAGCATCTTCGACTTATTTGTTGAATCTCATGTTTGATCGATCTCTTTATTTATCTCACTGTTTGTTCTAATTTTGAATTTTGTTCCTTTTTCTTTTTAGCTTCAATGGTGGGAAAGCTTTTTCACGGTAAGCGTTTATTGTTCAATTAAAGGAGGGTTGATAACTCTTATGAAAAGGTTATATATCATTACCATTTTTTCCCCAAATTCTTTCTACGTTAGAAGTAGACAAGTTTCATGACCTCTCTCTACGTTGATTTACCTTTGGCGAAGTGCACAGCTTTAGTGGCGACGTTATCTATTAGGTTTATTCTTGATTTCTCTAACTCCCTCACTGATTCCCTCTTTGTGACGGCATTGTCCATGAGATTTGTGCCCGAAGTCTCTAATAAAAGTGAGATTTGATACTTCATTTAAACTGCGCTTAGAATGAGTTGCGCAGGCACGGATATCTATTAGTACCATTATAAGAACCAAGGACAACATGGTAAAAAATCAATCCATAATTAATTTTTATTATTTATCCCCAAAACGCTACTCTTGTTAGAAAATACATTCTGCTGAGCGTTAGAGTTGGTCATGAGAAAGAACCGTAGAAAGAAGAAACCGCTAAATTTGTCATTCGGCAAAAGGAAGTAAAGAACGCATATATGAGTAGGTTTCTATTAGTATCATCGAATATTTGATTTGGTTCAGTCGAGGTTCCTGTTCCCTTTAAATGGGTTCGCATACGCTGGCCTGCTAAACAACTAAGGGGATTGGGCTGAAAAGATGATCTGCAATCCTAGCCCGCCTTTGTGGGCCTGAGGCTCTTAGGATTTGTTTGGATGTATTCCTTTTTTTTTTCTTTTCCCGGAAATTCAACAAATTCAAGCACAGAAAGAGAGTTCGGAATTTTAGAGATGGTAGTACATCTGCAACGGAAGAACTTGAGAATTATCGAAGCTAAGGCTATGTTCTTATATGTGAATTGAAGTTAAATCTGAAAATTGTCCTTATTTGATTTTTTTCGCATTTATTAGTTTTGCGCCAAACTTTTGTGGGTTATTGATTGGTCTTAATGGGAGGAATCGGAAAAGTAATATTTTTTTTTTACTCTTATCCAAGTATTATGAAAAATAACCATTTTTTAGTATAAAAAAAAGAGTCACTTTTACATTTTTTTTACCCAAACTATCAAGCTAGAACTTTCCCTCTGAAACAGATCCATTGGTGACCAAACAAAGGGGACACTCGTAGTATGTTACTAACTGAAAGCCTGATTGGTTTTAGAAATTTTATAGATGGCTGTTGCGAAGACTTGAGTAGACCTTTTTTTAACCAAGGGTAGGCCTGACCGAGCGAATCTTTTTGTCTTTCAATAAACGGTTTTGCTATTGTTTGCTCACTGGACTGATGATAAAAACACTAAAAGTCCAGAAAAATATGTATTTTTGTTTATTTTTACACCTTTTAATACATATTCATACTCCTACTATTGTCAGTCTATTGGACTGATTTTAAATTTTTCCTTCCATAAAAGCCATAGGAAATGTATGACAAAGAAAGAAAACGTGGGCCCGATGCCTGAGATTTCACATGTCAACCTTGTACAGAAAGTCTGAGCATCCGACCGAAATCCCGACGCTGCGCCAGACCCACTCCGGCCACCAGATGGTTGATCAGAGCCGACCAAAAATTCTAAAAAAAAAACCGAGTGGGTCCACATGGGAATCAACGGCATCCGATGTATGTAGGTGGCCGATCCAAACATTCCATTTTTTTGTATATATACACTCCATTTTTTTTTGTATATATGGAGTGTTTGGATCGCCCACCTACACACATCGGATGCCATTGATTCTCACGTAGACCCACTCAATTTTTTTTTATAGAATTTTTGGTCGGCTCCAGTCAGCCGTCCGGTGGCCGGAGTGGGCCCGGCACGGCGTCGGGATTTCGGTTGGGAGTTCCCGATCGGGAACTGTAGCCTTGCTCAACCTTGTATCAAATGGTACTGGCGGTGGGGTCTCACACGGCAAGAAAGAAAGAGGGCAGCTTCGGAAACGACTGATCCCTTGTCCGACTCCTCCTGTCTGACCCATCTATTTCATCCCTCTCAGCCGTTGATTTCACAAATCAACGATTGAAATTTGCTAAGCTGTTTTACTCCAAAATGACGTCGTCTTAAGAAAAAAGTACTCAGCCCATTTCAACCGTTGATTTGCGAAATTAACGGCCAAGAGGGATGAGACAGATAGATCGAACAGGGGTAGTCGGACAGGGGATCCGGACTCCTTTGGAAAGCATTCATAGCATTGGGCCCCTATGCCTGACATTTCACATGCACGGAAGAAGAGAAAGCAAAGGCTCTGCCATTATGTTTCTTGATAGGAAATGTTTGGCAAATAAAGAAAACGTAGTTGCTTTCTTTCACAGTACGTTTAATGCTAAATGTGGATTTCACCTCTCTTTTTTTTTTCTTTTCTGGCCCATACCGCTTGGCATTGAATCATCCACATATAATAGGGTATGGAATTGAGAGGATTGGATAGGGAAGTTGGAATATTAATCATTCACGAGAGAGCTAGGCAAGAAAAGTAATTGCAGGGGATCAGCCCCTTTTGTTGTGTAGTGAGATGGAGGGAAGGACAGATCTGGATCGACTATGGACTTTCCTTTCCTGAATATTTGTAGAAGTCAAGTTGAGCTTTTCGACTTTCCTTTCCTGAATATTTGTAGAAGTCAAGTTGAGCTTAAAAAAAGAAGAAAGAAAGAAAGAAAGAAAGAAAGAAAGAAAGAAAAATCACTTCAAATTGAAATTAGCAAAAAAATGTCACTTTTTTTTTTGTTGATAAAAATTGATTATTTTTTAAAATATTTGGGTAAAAGTAAAAAAAAAAAAAGCCATTTTTTCGATTCCTCTCGTCGAGACGAATCAATACCCACAAAAATTTGGCGCAAAATTAACAAATGCGAAAAAAATTCAAATAAGAATAAAACTCCCAAATTTAAATTAAGTTTAAGTCTAGCTCATAAGAACGCAGTAATTGGCTGGGCGAACATGATGTTTTTTCTGAGGCAAATTAGAGGAACAAGATTAACGAGTCTATCAAATGTTTTCTAGGTGATGTAAGCACCATGACATCATATGAAATTATTTAATTAGTTGTGGGATATTCAATTAAAGCAAAGGCTCTGCTATTTCCAGTTGTTGAATTCGAATTCTTCTCCATAATTATTTATCTATGGGGCTTCAAAGAGAAAGCAAATGCTTTGCCGTCAATGTTCTCGATAGGAAATGTTTGGCAAAGAAAGAAAACGCATGGTTGCTTTCTTTCACATGTAGTCTAATACAAAATGTGGCTTTCACCTCTTTCGTCTTCACCACTTGACGTTGAATCATCCACATATAATATTGTATGTGATTGAGAGGATTGGATAGAAAAATTGACATATTAATCGTTCATGAGAGAGTCAAGGCAGGAAAAGTAATTGCGAAGAAATTTAAGCTCGTTTTGTTGTGTGGTGAGATGGAGGAAATTAAAGACAGATATCGACTATAGACTTTTGTTTCTAGCTTGAATATTTGTAGAACTCATGTTGAGGTTACAAAATGAAAAAAATCAAAAAAAAAAAAAAATCACTTCAATTTGAAATTAGATTTATTTTCTAGGTTCTGGACTAGTAATAAGTTGAAGTTATATCTATTTGTTTAAGGAATATTTCTGATTTCTGGTGATAATTTTGTTGTATTATTTATAAAAACTAATTTGGATAATGGCGACTCTCTCTCTCTCTCTCTCTCTCTCTCTCTCTCTCTCTCTCTCTC
>BPLS01028000.1:0-21463 GCA_019656275.1 Rhododendron kiyosumense
TTTTTTTTTTGTTGTTAAAAAAAACGTAAAAGTCAGGATTTATAACCGTAAAACAAGGTTGCCCCAATAAAAACACAGTGTTTTCTAATAATTGACACATTTTTGGCAAACCGTTGAGCCTTTTGTAGAGATAGGTAAAGAAAGCTGTAAGAGTAAAGATTTAAAAGCACAAAACCAGGTTATCCTTATCCCAATGAAAACACATGCACTGTTTACTATTTTCTTATAATTGACAATTGTTTTGCAAACCATTGACCCTTTCGCAAAGATGGAGACTCCAGACACAATAGACGTGAAAGGCTGTTCCAAATAGCAAAATGAGCTGTAAGTAAGCATTCAGAACCACAAAACAAGGTCTCCTAAATAATTAGGATATGTCATTAGGATAGTTTGTATGACTGACATTTGATATTGTGAAAATTCGTCCTCCTTGTAGCGTTCTAACTCTCTAGGATTCACCATGTTCTATCCGGAGGAAGAGATTTTTTCTGTCTTGTGCTTCTTAATTGGCAGCTATCTAGTATTGGGTGTGTTGGGATATAGAAATATTTTGTGATGAATTTACAAGAAAGCCTTCTTTGGATTTGCCCAAGATCTTTGGAATTCGTTTATTTATCTCAGGGCGGCTTGAAGGGATTTTAGTAATGATGGTGCCCAACAGTTTTACATTATGTTAGGTCAATGCTTTTGAATTATTAAGTGGCTCCAGGCATGAGCACAAGTGCTAGAAAGTTTTACATTGTCCTCCTCAAGCGATTTTTGACTCACAATTTCCACACCCTTTGAGCTCCTCTTCCCCTTTCCTAAGACCCCAATAAGCATCAAGTCCCTGTCGAAGAAAAGACCCAACCCTTAGCTTTTCAGCAGCACAATTTCTTGTACTAAATTTTCAAAAGTACTCTTTTTCCTCATTGCTAAACTCTTCTTCACTCTCTTTTCCTTGAGCAAAATCCATTACTCTTTTTCCTGTTCCTACCCATTTTCAGCAATGCTCAGTCGATTATCCGAGAAATTAAACATCAATACACTCCCAAGGTTGATCAGATGATAAAGTGGAAGTAGAGTGTACTATATATATACTCATGATTCATGAAGTGTGAGGTGAGGGGTGAGTTACTGAGAGAGGAATGTAAAAAGAGCTGTTACGGTGGGAACTGACGGCCACAAGGGCCTATTTTGGGCCTCACATAGATGATTCGAGCCGTTCAATAATTTTAAAAAAAATCGAGTGAGCTTGTGAAAAATCAGTTCAATCATGTAAGTACCGATGGAAGCCACCGACGGCCACGGGGGCTTAATCCGATATGTGTAAGTGCCGACAGAAGCCACCGATGGCCACAGGAGCTTACTCCGGTTCCCACACGGATGATCTGAGCCATGAAATAACAATAAAAAAACCGAGTGAGCTTTTCAAAATCAGTTTGATCTGATACATGTAAGTGCTTGATTCAATCTTTCATTTTTCATTAGCATTTCAGATGCATGAAAAAATGAATGATTATATCGAACATCTATACATATCGGATTGAGCCGACTTTACATGGGCCCACTCATTTGTTTTTAAAATCATTGAACGGTTTGAATCATTCGTGTGGAATCCGGAGTGGGCCCCTCGTGCCCATTGGTTCTCAAGGTCGTTGGCTCTCTCAGTTTCTTTCTTTAGCTTTTTCGGGGGAGGGGACTAAATTTCCCCCCCTAAATTCTTATGGGTTTTGCTGCATACTGCCCAGTGGACATTCTAGATATGAGTCCCAAAGGGTTATAATTTTGACATTTGTCCCTGCAATGTACAGTAAATATGACAGTGCAAATGGCATAAAGGTTTGCATTAAAAAGACAATAGTAACCCTATTGTGATTTTAAATTACAATACTACCAAGCAATTCTTGGGCGGCAACAATCATTTTCCCTTGTTTTTCCTGCAATGCTTTTTCCGTTTCCCTCCTTTTTCATTTTCCTTACTTTACTCTTTTCACTTTCCCCTTTTCCACTAGTTTCCAAATCAGGTCTTTTGAGGGGTGACCACATCAAAACAGAGAAGAGAATTCTGGTGGCTTATTCTCCGCACAAACAATTGCGAGAATAGGATTTTAGCTGTTTGGACGCCAGAATCACGTTATCTTGGAAGGAGTCTAATATGGGAAGCCATCTTTAAAAAGGTAATTTTCTTTTGGTAAGAAATTAAAAAGGTATGTTAGGGTTTCTTACCACAGTCTTTCTTATATATTGGTTTATATACCTGTACGTATGTGACTTTTATTTCCTTTATATTCCTTTTTTGTTTTTGTTTTTTTGGATAAATCATTTGCATTCCTTTTGTTCTGTTTTTAACCTATATTTTCTACTCCCAACTATTGTTTAATTTTTTTTTTTGGGGGTAAGTCCCCTGGCTATTGTTGGGTAAGCTTACTTTTAAATCTCCTGATTATGTTTACTTGAATATTATATTTGGAGTTGTAGGATAATGGATGAACATATTTTTGATTTTGACTTGAATGAGCTTCCAAATGATGAAGAAATAATCTAGATTGAAGAAAATAATACTCTGAGCTGATTGAATACCCAAGTGAAATTGGTGGTTCAAGAAAAGATGATTCAATTAGAAATGAGTTTGATCCTTTTATTGGTCAGTGTCTCTTAAGTGAAGAGGAGGCTTTCATTTTCTTTAAGAAATATGCATGTAGGAATGGATTTTCAATTCGGAAAGATCGCACGAACAAAAAAAATGGAGAAGTGAAAAGACGGGATTTTTGTTGTCAATGCCAAGGGAAGATGCGGTTGAAACTTATTGATTTGTCCAAAGAACAAACGAATACGCAATCTGTGAAGTGTGGGTGCAAAGTTCGAATACGTATCACTTTTAGAAAATCTTTTGATATTTTTCCTCAAGAATGGCAGATTACTGAGTTTATTAAAGATCACAACCATGAGTTGTTGAGTCCTTCAGAAGTTCGGTTTCTTCCTGCCAATCGAAAGATAACAAAAGACGATGAAAAGTGTATACTTTTGTTGAAGGAAGCTGGTATTTCAATTAAGGCAATAATGTGTGTTATCGAACTTGAAAAAAACATCAGCCATGGTTCCCTCCCCTTCCTCGATAAAGATGTACGTAACCTCTTCACTAAAATTGGGAAGAAGAATGGAGTTGAGGATGTAACGGATCTTTTGCAACATTGTAAAGTTGCACAAGATGAAAACCGCAAGTTCCAATATGCTTATACAGTAGATGAAGAAAGAAAGCTAGAACATATTTTTTGGTCTCCATCCCATTCTTTTGATTGGTACCAAAAATATGGAGATGTTGTTGTGTTTGACACTACCTACAAGGTTAATGCATATCAAATGCCTTTTGGAATTTTTGTGGGAATCAACAATCATGGAAAGACGATATTGTTTGGTAGTGCACTTCTTCGAAATGAGACAACGAGTGCTTTTCAGTGGTTGTTGAAGGTAATTTGAATCCCCTTTTAATTATATCTCTCCTAATGTAATTTTTTTTGTACTTTAAATGCGCAATGAACATAACAATTTTGTTTTTGTAATATGTAGACTTTCGGATCTTTGATGAAGAAACAACCCAAAACCATACTAACCGATCAAGATCCATTGATTACTGAAGCAATCGCAAAAGGAGTTTCCAACCACCAAGCATAGTTTTTGTATATGGCACATTACTAGTAAGTTTAGTGGTTGGTTTACTTCTGTTCTTCGAAGTGAATATCAAAGTTGGTGTGATGATTTCTATAAATTATATCACTTGGACACGCCTGAAGAGTTTGAACATCAGTGGTCTCATGTGATTGGCAAGTATAATCTGCATGACAACAAGCATGTTATCGGTTTGTATGGAATTAAAAAGTTTTGGGTGCCAGCTTACCTTCGCGATAATTTCTTTGGCGGGATGACAACTACGGGAAGATCGGAAAGTATAAATGCTTTTATAAAGCGGTTTATTAGTTCCCACACTAATTTGAGCCAATTCATTAAACAAGTGAGTAACGATTACTTATTGAATTCCCTTCTTATTTCCACTATGTTGAATTACTAAATACGATCACATATATAGGTTGATCTTGCTATAGAAGATGTTCAACAACGAGAATTGCATGACACTATGTTGGAAAAATATAGGGGTTCGGCTATGACCTATGAGAACAATGTCACCCTTGGAAGAGCAAGCTCGTGGTGTTCTTACACCATTTTGCTTTAAAAAGTTTCAGGAGGAGTTTGGAAGGGCAGCTTTATATTCATTGGTAGGTGAAGGTGGTCACGAGTTTGTAGTAAAGCATCACAAGGAAATAAATAGCAAAAACCGTATTGTGTTTTGGGATGGTTAGAGAACCTCATGTAGTTGCAAGCATTTTGAATTTTGGGGTATTCTTTGTCGTCACATTTTGAGTGTGTTCTTTCACAAGGATTGCTATGAAATACCATTCTTATATTTACCAACGCGTTGGTGTCGCGATGGGTCACAAAGTGAGGGAGCATCACGAGTACTATTAGAAGAGGAAGTTGTATCGAATAGTCTGATTGATGATGTTGATTGTCCTCCGATTTCAAAAACCAAAGGGCGGCCCAAAACCAAACGATTGAAAGGTGGAAAAGAGACATGGAATGTAACCAAGGCTTGTGGACTTTGCAAGAAAGCTGGTCATTATATTACAACATGTCCGGAAAAGGAAAATATTGATTTTGTCAACGGTTCACAAGCAAAGAAAAAGAAGATTTCAAGTAGTGATATTGGCTTGAATCCTGTCTTTTCTCTAAAGTACTAGGTAACATCCAATATTATTTGGTTTTAATCTAAGCTTGATTTTCTGATATATTTTTTAAGGAATTTGAATCCTGTCTTTATTAAGTTTTTTCTTTCATGCAGGGACATTTGTTCTTGAATGCACCTATGGAAGTTGTTGGGAACAACATCATTTTGTTTCTGATGGAGGGATTTTGCAAATGTACGTGACACTAATATGGGCAGTTTTTTTTGTATACGATGATATATATATATATATATATATATATAGTTTTGTGGAGATTAATGGGCAATAAGCAGAACAATGGTGTTTGTAAATGGAGATGCATGGGATGTCCTCGTAATATTAGAGGAACTTTATTTTGCTTGTACTCTGTTTTTACTACTTCATATAGGCTTTCGAAATGCTGCCAGAAACAAGGGTTTAAACTTTGAGTGCTCTGCTACCACACAAAAAAAAAAAAAGAAGAAGTCAGTATGGTTCTTGTGATTGCAAGGCAAAAATGGACAAAAGGTCTTTTTTTTTTTTCTTTGGTCAAGCTGAAAATCATGCATTAACTTAAACGATCAAAGTCAACAAGCCAGATAAACGGCATTCATAAAGGTTCAAAAAACCTAGAAGAGTCGTAGACTAGATTCTAAGATGATAAAAGGTCTTTGTGCACATATTCTAATAGACAGGTCATGCATAAATTTTTTGAAAAATGATTTGAAGTGTTCATTTTTTTAAAGATGATTTGAACTGTTTATTTTTTTAAAATTTTTTTTCATGGGATTCAATAAAAAAAATCAACTCAATCGAATATCAGAAACAATTTTTTCAAAATTTGTAGGTCAAACAATCCAATTTCAAAAAGTTCTTATTGATATTTGATTGAGTTCATTTTTTACAGGAATCTATAAAAATATTTTACAAAAATAAGCAGCTAAGATTTGATCTTTTTTATGAGACTTGGAGTGGGCCCAAAAAAATGAATTGTGAAGTAAAATCGGGTCCAAGTAAAAAAATAAAAAAGAAGAAGTAAAATCGGGGTGCAAAGCACCATCTGAAAAGAAAAAGTACGGAGTAGTAAAAAAAATGAGAGAAAAAAGCAACCAAAATAGCTGATTTATTTTCAAAGTTTAAATAAAATAATATTTATGTTATAAGGTTAAAATTGGCATGTTGAGAAGTAAGACAGTTAGGGTCCCATAGGTTTACAGAGAAAAAGAATTAAAAAAAGCAAAAGGCTGATAACTTGGTACTTTTCGGGACATGTTGGAGAATTAACGTGTATCAAGGCAATGCCCATAGGGCAGTACCTAGCAAAACCCAATTCTTATTTTACGTCGGTCTTTTTTTTCCCAAAAGGATTCTTTACATAAATTATATCTCTCCAATAAAGACGGGACTATGCTTTCCTTGACCTCATACAAGTACTATATCCCATTTTCCAGGTGGCCATAAGGTCCATAACCCTAAAAAAACCTCATCCAGGGACCAGCTTGTTTTAAAATGTGGTTAACAAGTGAATCTTCAAACATTGCTGCTTTTTTTTTTGTTTTTGTATTAACCAAGATGCATTAATACTAATAATTAAGAGTTTACACACTACAAGAAAATGCACCAAAGGCGACCTGATTACCGATGCAATGCATTTTATGTCGGCAAAAGTAAGCTTTTGCTGATGCAAAAGTTGTTTGTGTCGGTAAATGTAAATTTTTTGGCGACGAAAAGAAGTGCATTGGCAATGTTGTCAGCAAAAAGTAAGGTTGGCGGGGAATTTTATCCCGCGAAATTTTCGCCGACGAAATTTTTTTCTAGCGATGAAATGTGCATCGGCAAAAGTTGAATATTTTGGGGACGACATTTTTGTGTCAGTGATAGTAACTTTTGGCGACAGAATTTGCATCGCCAAAAGATAAATCTTTCGGCGATGAATTCTTTGTGTTGGAAAAAGTAAAAGTTGATTTTTTTTTTGTTTTTGGCAAAAAAATTGAAGAACACATGGATATCTACTAATTTTTGAAAAAGAAAGTTTGATTTTTTTTCAAAAAATGTATTTTTTTAGGTCCTAAGTTTGTGGATAAATTTTTTTTTGTGAAACAGATGGAGTATATACATTTATGTGTGTGTGTGTTTGTGTTATTTGTATGTATAGACAATATTATGTGGTAAATATAAGTTACGTATATAATCTCGTATTTGTTAGTTTTTTATCGATTTTTTGAGGATTATTACTTCTTCATATGACGAGACGAATTTAAAAAGTACAAAATTACGATTAAAATCTAATTTTTTTGAATAAAAACAAATATAAGCTAATAAATTAATTGTTTTGTCTTTATTTAAAAACTTGGAATTTGGTTGTAATTTTTTACTTTTTAAATACCTCTCGTCACGAAGAATCAATAATCCTCAAAAAATCGACGAAAAACTAACTAATGCAAATTTTGTTTGAATAAGGACAAAAAAGCTTTCTGACTTAATTAAAATGCCAGACGAAACCTAAAAAGATATAAGAGTATGTAATAATGTATCAAGTGTAAAATATGTACTGTATATGTAAGGATAAAAAAAGGAAATTAATTTTAGCATTCTAAAAATTGATGGAAGGGCTCCAAAACGACGTCGTTTTGTGTATCAACACAATTCAGTTTTGGAGCTCCTTCTATCAATTTTTGGATTGTCAAAATCACAATCTCAAAAAAAACTGTATGTGTAGGTTATATATATTAGATATTGCAATATTACTAATGAAATGTAAGTTGGTGCAGTTGGTAGACAAGTGTTGTGGAGACTTTGACGTCTTGAGTTTGAAACGAGGGGCAAGCGGAAGCAAACAATTAAACTCGGGGCAAGCGGGGAAGCACAACACCAGCAGATGTACATTTTTTTAAAATTGACTTTTGGCGAGCCGACAGATATGCTGACGGACACAAAATTTTTCGTCGGTGAAAACCTTTGCCGACGTATATACACTTTTGCCGATGTACTTTATTGTGTCGCCAAATCTGCATTTTCTTGTAGTGACAATTCTAGGGTGCACAATCCCAATCAAATCCGAATAGAAAACATTTGCAATACAACTAAGAATCCTCTGATAAACGCCCAATTTGTACTCTATCTCTTGAGACCCCTCTTCACCTCTTTCTCCAGTGTTCACTTGCCTTGCATATTTGGTCTGCCATTCTCTCTTGGTGGCAGGTAACTTGGGTTTGCCTTCTACACTTCCTGCACTTCCTGGTTTGATTGATTTTTGGATAAAATCTGTAATCGAAATTAGCACATCATTTACCAACACATTTGTACATTAATTTGCTTCTCAATAGATATGCTTAATAGACACCGCCTCAAACTCCTGCATAAGGGACCTGCAATCGAATAAAATAATACAAAGTGGATGGTGTGACAAAATTTTATCGTTTATCAATTGGATGACCCCCAATGCATCAGTTTCTATCTCCAATATTTTCAAACGCTCCATCAGTATTGAGCTTCACATAAGAATCCCGAGGAGGTGTCCACTCGACAAGGATGTCACTCCTTTGGGAGCTCACCTGTTTGGGCACAATTAAAAACCATTCCAAAGCTTTGTTCCTGATGTTATTGGCAATAATATTTGGGCTCGGTAAACTTGAGTTGGAAATATGCTAAAAAGGCATTGATTACGATCATTCCAAATATGCCAAATGGCGAAGAGAAAGATGATATTCTAAGGTAAGCCTGAGGAGTCAGAAGACTTTGTTGGAATTTGCCTTGAATTCTGTCGCGAGAGCAGCAGCAGAAATCAAAATCGGGCACTTACGGTAATTTTAGCCCGGGCGATTTCTGCCGCGTGGCAGTTAGTTAGCTTGTAGTAAAATTGGCCCGTGCTGAAATCAAATTGGCCAGGGCGGCTTTGGCATTTAGCCCGGGCGGTCTTCAAATTGGCCGGGTGGTTGTGATGGCTGTTATGTGCAAATTTTCGGGTTAATTTGTCCGGTTTTTGGTCCCCTTTTATAAATATGAGGTTTGGGAGGCTGCTTATGTATGGCCTTTTGTTCAAGGGCTTAGATATTAGGCAAATTGGTTCATCTATTTGGGTTTCACCTAGGATTTGTGTCTTCTTATTGGTTTCACCAAAGATTCATCCCTAGATATTTGTTGGGTGCTTCAAATAGAGTTACGAGTATAGTCGGCTCTTTGTTTCTCTTCTCGTTTATAGTGACTCCTCTTACTTTTTTTCTCGTGGAGTACGTTCTTGCTTTGTGCTTGAGCGGAACCATGTATATCTTTAATTATGTTTTTGTTTATCGCTTGTTGATTTGTTATATTCTCAAGTTTGTGTTCGGCACAACAGCTTGATCTTGGCATGCAGCCCGGATCCAGTCATTGGCATTGTTGGACTGGATGTCCAGCAGAGCGGAAACAGGAGGGTAGTCCAAATGGCTTTAGCACAGTCACAATCACGAAGAGAATGACAAGTAGTTTCAGGAAGTTGATGGCGCCATTCACAGAAAGGAGAGGTGGTGGTGTGACAGATGAACAATTTGTAACGGGTAGAGATCCGCTCTTGGGCGGCCAACCACACAAAGTGTTGAATAAGGTAAGTGCACGGAAGGCGTCAAATCCATTTCCAATTTTAAACTGGGTCTGGAGGAACGGCAGAGAGAATCAAATGGGCGGATTTATTGCTGAATTCCCCACTGGGCGTGGGACTCCAGACATTGCTGCTTTGCCCCCCCCCCCTCCCCCTCTCTCTCTCTCTCTCTCTTCCATAGCTGCTTAACAGTTCTCGATTATTTCCGCATCTTTACCTCGATCGAACCTTTGTCATCTTGGGCCACGGTTGGCTATCCCAGATATGCGCCAGCGAAATTTGAAGCCGGGATTGTTTACCGACACGCACAACCTCGTATCTCTTAGATCTAATTTCACCGATTAAACTCATCGCAGTGAAAATTACATCTTTCGAATTTGTGCCAACGCATCATACGTGTTGAGATCTATTTCCTATTCCTTCTTTTGGTAAGTGATACGTTGTTCTTTCTTGTTATATTGGTTACGATTTTCAAATTTGTTTTCGTTATTACCTTTATATTGGTTGGGAGAAACTACTAAACAAACACAGAACTATGGAACATATGTGTTCAATTACCTTACACACTTTATTTTTTCAATTGGATTGAATAACATAGTATATCACAAATATTTCCAGTTCTGTGTTTTTCTTACCCGTGTACTGCACCAATTCCCAGCTCTTCATCAAGAAAATCCTCACATCAAATTCACCGAGCGAAGTCTCACCACATGAATGTATATATAATCCGATATGATTAATCCGAATCTGAAATCTCTTCAAACTCTCTATGAATCGTAGCAAGAGCCGTCTCTCATCCAGAGCAACAAAATACTCATTTTGCTCCCTAGGCCGAAACAGATAAACCATTGCAATGTAAAATCCAAGGGAAACAGTCTCTTCAATCGTAACAATCAACCAATCTAAACAACAATCTTCATCAAAGACTATACTGAGCCTAGAGACCCAAATTCACGCAAACCACTTCACTTGCCAGAAATTAAACACACTTTTGTTAAAATATCCCAAAAGTCTCATCGTTCCCAGATCCTGCGCAGCAGTTCCATTTGTCTTCGCAGCTTCCTTGAGTGTTTTCATGGACGACTCAATTGGAATGAAAACTATCTTAAAGCCCAATAAATCGAACAGCAATAAAGCAAGAATCAAATACACGTAGTTGCTATTGGACGGGCCGATTTCATTGGTATAAACATAGGCTATGGTAGCAAAAACCTGAATTGTTACGCCCAAAGCCAAGATTTTCTTGTCGGTTGCATGTAAAGTTGGTTTTAAGATCATCCAACCAGTCCCAATCAACATGATTACGATTAGCAATAGCAGAGCCGAAGAAAATGAAACAAATAAAACCATAAGTCCCATCCATGGGGGGTTTCACTGACCTTGATATAGTGTTTGTCCTCTGCCTCAAAAACTAGATTCAACGATTTCATTACGACCAATATCGCCATTAGAATGTGTATCTTGTGAACAACTGACCTTTTCTTGGGGAGATTTGGGCAGAAGGGTTTCTGTAGAAAAGCACCTACTTGCTTTTGTTCTAGTGAAAACCATTGATCGATTGCCTGTAGACTAGGTTTATATATCCCAAAGTAAGCCTAACCACATAAATTTGTGTCTCTTTCTCATTTTGCTTGATTTCTCTCCCCTTCTCTCTCATTTTTGGCTCGATCGAATCTTCGTCATCTTGGGCCACGGTTGGCTATCGATCCTTAACGTATGTCACCCACATTTGAAGCCGGGATTGGTTACCGACACGTACAAGCATGTATCCCTTGACCTAATTTCACCAAATAAACTCCTCCCAACGAAAATTACATCTTTTGGATCTGTGTTCATCGTACGTTTTGAGATCTATTTCCTGTTCTTTCTTTTGGCGATAACCGTCATATGTTGTTCTTTTTTACTCCCCGGGTTACGATTTTCCAATTTTGTTTTCATTATTACCTTTATATGCCTCTTCTTGGCTAGAAGAAACTTGTCAAAAAACTAAGAAATTTCTGAATTTCTGTAAAATCCTGACTTTTAAAATTCTAGTCACGTGGTCCGAATAGGAACTTGACACTTTAATTTAATTATGAAAATGGGTTAGGCTTCGCGAAATATATCACGTGTGGTTCGAATAAATGTGAGAATTCTGAATTAATTTTATACAGTAAATTAATGCTATGGGACAACTGGGTTACATCTGATACACTGTACGAGTTATCCTATGTTACGATTTTTCCTTGAAATCGGACACCGTCACGTTGATTCTCGTATTTTTATTAGTCTATGTTGAATTTTTGAGATTTTTCGGAAACTGAAATCCGAACGCGTTTGGTCAGGATTCGCGTTAATGAAACGCGAAATATGCTGAGTCATGAGGATTATGGCAGGTGTCCTCTTGCATGTTTACTTCCACGTTCCACCGAAGTATATATATACATATATTGGGTAAATATTAAATTAAGGAACAAAACAAAAACCGAGAGTGAGACTACTGCCTATTCCGTTTTACCGAGATCAATCCACCGCTTTCGATTCCGTACGTTTCCGTTTGTTCACCAAAGGATTTCTACAGCTCTTTTGGGTAATCTTCTCACCCATTAATCTATTTTATAGTTAGTAAAAAGAAATATGTAGCTGTTTATGATAAAGGATGTAAAAATTGGGGCAAAATTCTTGCAACACTCACACACACTCACGCACAGTGTACATAGCACCCGAACCCCGGAAATTTCATGCAAGCAAAAGTATCCCGTTCGGCAAAGAGTTTGGTTCCGGAACTCACCGTCGTAAATTGATTTAAGAGATTGAAATAGCAATTTGATTGAGCTAATAAAAAACTGCTAGTTCCTGCGTATTTCTCGTAGCTTCACAATAGGTAATATGTTAAGTATATAATACTATCAATTTAGAACTATAAAGAAAAACCAGTCCATAAGCTAATTTGATGGCCGAATTTAAAAATTAGTTCACCTCCAAGTTCAACTGTATCAGGTGGTAATTTGTGGTACATTTTGTATAGGTACCAGTGCGTGCCCAGGGCTAGTTTGGTGCCACGTCAGTTAGACGCATCCTTTTTGGTGAGTTGCACATACTTTGATTACATGTATTTTTCTGAATTTTGGGATAAAATGCCATTGCTTGTTTTTGCTGAAAAGTGTGGAATTCGATCCTCTTACTTGATTTATTTGGTGACATTGAATAAAATACATGTGATGGCCTGTTTATTAAATCTTTCGTGTTACAGTTAATTTAGACCATGGCAATATGTTTTGGAAACTTGAATTTTACTTCGTTAAGTACATGCTTGTGATAATATGAATCATTCGAACGGTGTCTCGAGCACTAGGGGACATGGAAAGAAACTAGCGGCATGATGTAATAAGGTAGGAGATACTGCCAGGCATCACCGGGTAACGATATCTTACCACTCTTCAATGGGGTCGCTCCCCAACCGACTGGCGAAAATACTGTTGAATGCTATTATCGCTCAAAAGTGCGAAAGTTGATAAAGAAATGAAATGAAAAGGGTCCATCTCTTGGACTGAAGAAATGAGCTTACGAACAAAATTGCATGTACTAGATGGTCAACGAAATATTTGGATTGTTGCTTTGAACTGTTTTATAATGTGAGGTATTTTCATGGTCAAACTTGTAACTTTGGTATATGTTTCTCACCCGAGCTTTGGCTTATGAAAACCTTTTCCAATTTTTTTCAGGTTAAGGTATATAGATAGCAAATTGTGGACTAAATGCAATGCTAGAATAACTGTGGAGAATCGTGTGTAGCCAAATGGTTTGTAATTATTATACTTGTACACTTAGAAGCTCTGGGATTATGTTATTTATTCTACGTTTCCGCATACTTTGCTTATATGATTTAAAATGACAATGATGCGAGAAATCCCTAACTAGATTATGAGCAAGCCTTCGGCGGCTTAACACCCGCTTGGCCGGTCATGACTTCCAAGGTAGGTTTTGGGTCATGACAATTTCTATATTCCCAATTGTTCTATATTAAATTATACTGCAGCTTTTGATAAATGCGCTACGCGGAACATTTAATTGTATATATGATGTTTAGAGAACCCTTAAATATCTAAGCAAAGGTTTCTTGCTCCAAAATCTCTAAATTACCAATTTGGTGTGCCATGCCCGTTCATGTTCGTGCCTGTCAGAATCATGCCGTGTCATGCCACATTTAAATGTATCGTGTCCGTCTAAAACCGTGCTTGTGCTGTGCTACATTTAAACATGTTGTGCTCATGCCATGCCACATTTAAATGTGATGTGCCCGTGTATCTAGTGTCATGTCAGACCGACCCGTTTGACACATCTCTCCGGGCACGAGCACAAATGCTAGAAAGTTTTACATTGTCCTTTGTGGATTTCAAGAAAAGGTAAAATTTTATTAGTTAGTTGAATTATGAGTGAATAAATGCAAAATATTATTATTAAAAAAACCCTTAGTATGGCCTCTTTGTTGGCGTCATGGCGTGAGAGCAATTATTGGAATTTTGGTTTCGATTTGAGAGACTTTGCCTGGCTTGGTGAGATTTGAAGCCGGGATTGGTTACCGACAAGTACAAGCTCGTGTTCCTTTGACCTAATCTCACCAAATAAACTTCTCCTAACAAAAATTACGTTTTTCGGAATTGTGCTCGTCATACGTTTTGAATTCCTATTCTTTCTTTTGCCGATAAACGTGATATGTTGTTCTTTTTTGTTCTCCTGGTTACGTTTTTCCAATTTCCAAAATCGTTTTTCCTGCATAGGAGAAACTTGTAAGAATACAAAGAAATTTCTGAATTTCCATGTTCCCAATTTTTCTCATTATATGCTTACAATGGATTGCCTGTGATGCAGAAACATAAATTGTACACATTTTTTGAGATCGGTTATGATTTACGAGAGAGCCCTCATAAATATCTTAGCAAAGGTTTCATGATTCAAAACTGCCATTCTGAAACAGGATACGGAAGTTCAATTTTCACCAAAGTGTCATGGGGAGCAAAAATCAATCGAAACAGGGTTGAAGATATTGAGAGAAACAGAAGTACGTATATTGTGTTATGTCATTCCAACGCAGAAAATAACACTGCTATAAACATACATTTTTTTTCCCAGTTGTATCGAATAATTGAATAAAAATGCATCGCTTAAATATTGACCACAAAATAACATATATCTCCACAATTTCCAGTCTTTTTGCGTTTTTTCCCTGAGGACTGCACCAATTCCCAGCTCTTCATCAAGAAAATCCTCACCTTAAATTGAATGAGTCGTAATAAATCTCACCACCCAAATGTATATATAATCCGCTATGGTATCTTAATTATAGCTCACTTTGAATTGTAACAAGAGCCCTCCCTTCATCTAGACCAACAGAAAACTCATTTTGCTCCCTAGGCTGAAACAGATAGAACATTCCAATGTAAAATCCAACGGCAATAGTCTCTTCAATAGTAACAATCAACCACTCTGAACAACAATCTGCATCTGGGATCGTAGAGACATAAATCCATGCCCACAACTTCAATTGCCATAACATAAGCACCCATGCGTTAAAATATCGCAAAAGTCTCATCTTTCCCAGAACCTGCGCAGCAGTTCTATCTCTTCTTGCGGCTTCCTTGAGTGCGTGAATCGACGTATTAATTGGAACGAAAACTATCATAAAGCCCACAAAATTGACCACCAATAACACAAGAGTGAAATACAAGTAGTTGCTGTTTGATGGGCCAGTTTCATTGGTATAAACATAGGCTATGCTGGCAAAAACCTGAATTGTTATGCCCACAGCCAAGATTTTCTTGTCCTTGGCATGTAAAGTTGGTTTAAACGTTGTCCAACCAGTCCCAATCAACATGATTACGGTTAGCAATAGCAGAGCTCGAAGACAATAGAACAAATAAAACCATAAGTCCCATCCATGAGGGGTTCCACTGACCTTGATGAAGTGTTTGTCCTCTGCCTCGAACAATAGATTTAACAATTTCATTACCACCAATATGACCATTAGAATGTGTATCTTGCGAACAAACGACCTGTTCTTGTAGCATATGTACACCCACAAGGCCAGAAATGGCAAGTAAAGGACGGAGAAAATGAAGTAGATCATTGGCAATTGAGTTCTACCGACTTCAAGATAGTCCTTGCCATTTCGGTCTATGTTATAAGTTTCTACGTGAACGTTCATTGAGATGGAGGTATTCGGCTCGCAATTGGAAAAGTAGATTCCGAGTTTGTCAGGTGAATGGACAGGGCGGGTTTTGTTGTTCACAATAAAAGCAGAGATGGGGAGGGTTTTGCTGATGGAAGATTGGGGAGGAGGTGCGAGTTCTGCAAATGTGGCTATAGGTTGGAAAGCTCCTGGGGTTAGGTTGGGTGACTCATGAATGCATGATTTTCCTTCCTGAAAAAGTATCACAAATAAATAATATGGGAGGGCGTATAAATCACTAACAAAGAAACCTATACGTGAGGAGTTTACTGGGGTTTTTGAGGTGGTGGTAATTGAGACATTGGAGATGTTTAGAGAAACATGACCAGTTTTATCGAAACAGAAATCCTCAAAAAATATTGTGCTATGGGAGTCAGAGGAGATCATAACTGATTTGATATCTCCAATTGATGAAGGAAGTTTGAGAACAAGGAGGAAAAAGAGGACGAGGATAAAGGAAGGTTGATGCATTTTTTTTTTTTTTTTGGAGATTTGGGCAGAATGGATTGGCAAACAAAAAAATCTTTAGAATGAAGAGGTGGTTGCAATTTGGTAAGGAATGAAGGACATAGGGATGCAAGACAAGGAGCAGTAGTGATGGTTATATATGCGGAAGAGGGCTCAAAATAGTACTATTAGCTGTAACAATTTGGATTAACCTTGCTAATTTTATGCTTCTAAATCTTGACTTTTACAGCTTTTTGTGTTGTTAAAAAAGCGCAAAACAAGGTTGCTCCAATAAAAACACACTCTTTTCTATTAATTGACACTTTTTTGGCAAATCGTTGACCCTCTTGTAAAGATGCAAAGAAAAAGCTGTAAAAGTCAAGATTTAGAAGCAAAAAATCAGGTTGCCCCAATAAAAACACATTCACTATTTTCTATTTTCTTATAATTGACAATTTTTTGGCAAACCGTTGACCCTTTCGTAAAGGTGGAGACTCATGACACAATAGTCGTGAAAAGGTGTTCGAAATATCAAAATGAGTTGTATGTAAGCATTCAGAAGGACAAAACAAGGTCTCCTAAATAATAATTACTATATGTCATTTGGATAGTTTGCGTGATTGACATTTGACTTTGTAAAATTCAACCTCCTTGTAGCATTGTAACTCTCTATGATTCACCATGTTAATTCTATCGAGAGTAAGGAATTTTTTCTGGCTTTTGCTTATTGGAAGCTATCTGGCATTGGGTATATTGGGATCTAAACATAGTTTGTGATGAATGTACATGAAAGCGTAGCTTCTTTGGATTTGCCTAAGATCTTTGGAATTTATTTATTTTTCTCAGGGTCAATGGCGGAACCAGCATAGGGCTGGGTTGCGCTGTTGCCCTGGTGGGGTTTCAAAAAACAAAAAAATATAAATATAAATATGCATGTAACGTTTCTGTCTGCAAAATTTTACCCCAACCCTTTTCTGTTTTCAGTCCAACCCACATAATAACCAACCATCCAGCCAATCTCAACACTCAATAGACTCAAACCTCGCACAAACCCGCCCCATCGTGACATCGTCTTTCCCCTTATTGTCGATTTCCACAAACGCAGCCGGCGATTTGTGGCTGTGGCCGGATTGGACTGATTCTCCGAACTCGACTCCGATCAACTGTTTGTGACTGTAACTGACTCCACACTCGACATAGCCCTTCACTGGTTCCGACCTTGTAATTGCGAGTGTAACTGACTCGATCTCGGTGAGTTTGGAAGTAGTATTTATTAGTGTTTTTTAATTATGACTTTTTGACATATGTTTAGGGCTTTTAAATTTGGTTTTTATAAGCTTATTAGAAATTAAAATGCAGGACCACTAGACCAATAACACACGACCAATATATAATACTACACACTACGAAGTCTCATAAGTATTCATTTATTATGTAGAGCACTGGCATGTGCTTAAATTTGTATTTGCGTTGTTAAATGCAAAGCACTGACTAATGTACTTAGATTGATATTTTTCTAGTTGATGCAGAGTACTGTCTAGTGTGCTTAAATTTGTTTAAAATGTTGTTCTTACAATTTTACTCTTTTAGGTTGAGATTTTAATGGAAGAACAAACAAAAAAGGGACGAAAAACTCTTTTGTCATTCTTCAAAACCAAGAGTGAATGTATCAGAAATGATATCGACTCAAATTCAATACTAAATGATTTCTACTCCGTGAAACCTCATAGGGTACAACTTCATTTATGTACGTTTTTTGAACATTTACGTATTTATGTACAAATTTGCCTCTTTTTTGTTGATATAAAAAAAATTTCGGCCAGCCTAGGGTGGAATTAATTTCTGGTTCCGCCCTTGCTCAGGGTGGCTTGAAGGGATTTTAGTAATGACGGAGTCCAATAGTTTTACATTATTTTAGGTCCATGTTTTTGAATAATTAAGTGCCTTCATGTATGAGCACAAGTGGTAGAAAGTTTTACACTATCCTTCTCAAACTTCAAAGAAAAGTAAATTTGATGAATTGTTAGTTGAATTCAGACTGAGTAATAAACAAAAAATATTACTACTAAAAAAAACCTTAATAAGGTTAATGAATTGGTTCTCGTGACTCTTGGCTTGTGGAACTCACAATAACGAATAAAATCGTACTAGAACCCAAAACGTAATTTGCTTTACGATCATTCTAAATAAATCCAATGAACTTCACAAATGTAGTGATAAAACTTAAATGCCGTTAATGGAGGTGATTGACATTAAGGCTCCGTTTGGTTGGCTGTAAAATATTTTTAACCAATTTTTTTTTCATGTAAACATTTTATAGGAAAATACAAGTTTTACAATTGTTTTTTGGTGTTTGGTTGAATTGTAATTTTACTATACAAAATAACGACTCATCTAATTTGCATGGAGTAGTATTAAAGTGAAAGTACTTGATGTTGGAAAGAAGTTCACAAGAGAGATGAAGGCCATGGTGTGCCTAGGAATGCAAGTGGGGGGAGAGAGAGAGAGAGAGTCGTGTTGTTTGTTAGAGAGAGAGAGAGAGAGAGAGAGAGAGAGAGAGAGAGAGAGAGAGATATTCCATGTGTATTGACGTGGCATGAGGGAATACGAGAATCCTTTGTTAGGCAGTTGTTCCAAGATAGGTGATGGTCGAATGTGCAAAAGGTGCGTAGAGTTGGAAATTTAACCGGTTTTTCGACGGTAAATTGTTATACGGCTAAAGATGCAAAATATTTTCCAAAAAAGTTTGTTTTATGAGCATTTCAACAACCAAACAATGGAAATTACGTATAATATTTTTGGTAAAAATATTTTACGTCCAAATAAATAAGGCCTAATAATTAAAAATTTGAAACTAACTAAAATATTTTTTAATAATCACTTTTGGTGGTTATATATATATATATATATATATATATATTAGGTATACAGTTTCTGGATGTCCACATTTTGCGTCTCATTTGTCACTGTCTTTTCCCTTACAACTAGCGTTGTGCCCGTTCGATGCACGGGATAAAAAAAATCACATTAGGTTTTTTCGGTTCCGTGTATCGAACGGGCACAACGATAGTTAATAAAAAAAATAGTTTAATATTTTCCCAATCCCGTATTCGATACACTTTAGCATTGGTCTCATTTTATGCATTAAAAAACGTGTGTGGTGAAAAATGAATTTGAAGTACTACATGACGATGCCCCAGAAGCACAGAATGATTAAATCATGACCAACAATTAAAGAAAATATGCACAAAAAAAAAGAAGCCAATTTTAACTAAACAACCAAAATCAGGGAAAAAAGCTGTGATTTCCATTTCTTATAAATACATTTAAGAAAAATCCAAAATCAAACCCTCCCCTGGATGGTGGACCGGTGGTAGCCTAGATGGCAAAGTGAGATAAAACAATAAACAAAAAAATATTGTGCATATTTTGTCATGACTTGCATAGCCTCTAATATAAACAATAGAGAGTGAGTATATTTCATCAATTTGGGACTTAAAAACCAACAGCCAGAGTTACACGTTTTTTAGGTTGGAGGTGAGAGGAAAATTAAAAAGGTAGGTAAGAACTAAGAAGCATACCTCTTTTATTTTTTGGGTTGAGGCAGATTTTTTTAAGAACAACACTTTAAGCATTCATACGGGCTTCAAAATTGGAGTAGTTACTTTTAATATTCGAATTTGGAAAACCCATTAATATTCGAATTGGGGAGAGAGAGAGAATTGCACTCGTTTCCCCTCTCTTAGCCAACTCCCCTCCTAGGTAGCCAACTCTCACGGTGCCACACGCACACTCTCTCTCCCTTGCACATACTCAAAACCCCCCACGATCCCCTCCCACCAGAAAATCTCTCTCTCTCTCTCTCTCAACCCCCACATTTCCCTCCCACCAGAAATCTTCTCCTTTTGACCAATTAAAAAGTTTGGAGTTTGGAGCATTTTCAAGGCTCACTGTACATCGATCTATTCTCTATTCTAATATCTAGTCTAATATATCAAGGGAGAGCACCATTTTGGTGTCTCCTTTTCCTGTCATGTATTTTTCTTTTTCATAAATAACCCTTAAAAAATTACGTCTTGAACAAAGTGAAAATTCTTAGTCACAAGGGTAACTATGTTAAATGCTTTAGGCAGTTAAATAACTGCTTCGGTGTTTAAGCCACAAACAATTCACTCCACCTTCAGTAACTTTTCCACGTACGTCCACATACAAGAACAGTTTTCTTCCCATCTCTACTATTGCCAGCACCCCCGGAAACCAAAAAAAAGAAAAACCTCCTCATTCTCATGGATTGTTTCAAGGATATATAAACTTCGACCAAAAAAAAGGTAGATTTTCTCTCTCTCTCTCTCTCTCTCTCTCTCTCTCTCTCTCTCTCCTTCCTCTTCCTTTATCAAATTGGAATTGATTTTTATAGCCAACTTGATTGGGCTGTTTGGGGCACTATTATGAGGTCTAGCTCTTATTTAAAACCTTCTCCATCATAAATGGAACAAATGGGATAGGTTGGATTCAATGCATTTTGGGCCTTTCTTTACTTCTAAACTTTAGTTTGACAAGGAGTGAACTTGCATTTTTAACAGGTCTATCACTGTTTTTGTTTATAGGTTGTTGTCTTGCAGTTACATACGTATATTATTGTACACAAATAATTTGACGGCACAATGTTGTAAATAGACGGAAATAAGTGGGAAGCAATTTTACAAAAATAAATAAAAAAACAAAAAATAAATGTTGTGATGGGTATCATTTTGAGCGAGCTGGGTCACGTTGGAATGGTGGTTTGGTGATGATTTTGGACCTTTGCCTGAGAGTGCATTGCTTAAAGTGCCTTTTTTCCGGTCAAGCGGGCTTTATAGTGCTTTTCTAGGCATTTGAATGCATAGAAAAGTTAGAGCCAGTTTGTAGCTTCGTACTTATTAGAATAGACTAGAGGCCGGGGTACACGCAATGCGTGTGCAAGTCGGATTTTCACAACATTTGTGAAATTTTGATCAAACAATAAATGGGAAGTATTTTTACAAAAATATTGTGAAAATATGACTTGCACACGCATTGCGTGTGCCCCGGCCTTTAGTATAAAGGTAAAGGAAGAGCACCACTTTGGTGTCTCCTTTTTTTGTCATGCTTTTTCATTTCCAAAATTGTACATCCAATTGAATTTATTGAAGACTTAATTATAAGGGCATAATTGACAAAACCAACACCAATAACTACCCACCCCTACGTCAGTTATGGTGAAGGAATAGGCGAGAAAGTATTGCAATGGAAAAAGTGGGGTGTGCGTCGTGAAGCTTTTCAGTGGCCGAGAAAAAAGGAGAGGATTCCATGGGGTATTCGTCCGATGGCCCCTTTCATTCCAGGAGGAGAGGATTCCATGGGGTATTCGTCCGATGGCCCCTTTCATTCCAGGAGAGCCCATGAAAGGAAGAAGGGTAAGAAACCATCGATTTCATGTTTACGTTTTTCTGGGTTCTTTTTGTTTCTTCCACT